>JAHKKF010533497.1:0-19698 GCA_019740295.1 Labeo calbasu
TTTCTATTTTACATAAATGCTGTTTATTTTGACCTTTTATTAATCAAAGAATCCTTAAAAAGTATCACAGGTTCCAAAAAAATATTAAGCAGCACAACTGTTTTCAACTTCAGAATGATTTCTGAAGGATCATGTGATACTGAAGGCTGGAGTATTGATGCTGAAAAGTTAGCTTTGTATCACAGGAATAAATTACATTTTAAAATATATTCACATTGAAAACAGTTATTTTAAATTGAATCATACTTTACAATATTACAGTTTTTTCTGTATTTTTAATCAAATAAATGCAGCCTTAAAATCTGACACATAGTCATCAAGGTCTGCAGGGGTCCTCATATACTATCACATTTTGTTTTATTATATATATATATATATATATATATATATACACACTTTTTTTTAATGTAGCAGTTTGTTCAAATATTGTTATTTTTTAACAAAACTGTTTCAATTAAAATAAAATAAAAACATGATCATCACAGAAGGAGAGTATTCACATAAATTAAGAGACAAAAAAAAGTCAGGTCATTGACATACAGTCTGCTATTTCACTGACCTCTCCTTTCTTCACAGTCATAGACTGACGGCGGGGCGTGATCTCCTCATTAATGCTGGAAAGGAAGTTCTGGGAAATGCGCAGGGCATCCTGCAGGAGAGGGTGATCTGGATGACTGGATGGGGTGTGCTTCAGCAGGTCCTAAAACACACAGAAACACAATGACTCATCATCTGATATTGCAAAACACTCAATTTATTGAATGCGCACATCCAAATAAAACACAGGCACTGTTGCGCCACTAACCTGTAAACATTCTCCCGTGAGAAAAATGAATAATTAGGTGTATGTTCTTTTAATTTTACTCACGTGGAGGACGAGGGTACTGCGAGTGACTCGATCCACTGGTTTATACAGCAGGGCTGAGAACAAGAAAGGCAAAAGAGTGATCAGAATACCAAGTAGTGTAAAAGGAGAGTAAATGTGGGAAAAAACGACTTACTTTCCAGAGAGTTCTTGGCATTTTGATCTTTACCCTCTTTAGAGCTCTTGACTTTCAGATTCTGAAGGTAAAATGGTAAACAAATACATAAATTTACCAGGAGGCAGAGATATCGGGCCTTGTTTTGACAGTATAATGTAAGCGCCCTTAAAACTGACCTCTGAAATCTCGGCAAACTGAGAATTGGCTTGACAACACTTTTCGGCCGTTTCCACAGCAACCTTATAGTTGTCCACAAAAGCCCTGTACACGCCGAGCTGGCTGGCCTGTGTGGGAAGATAAAACGACAGGAGTGAGAGTGAGAGTGAGAGAGAAGGTGGTTTAAAGATAAAAGTCAGTGCTAGAGGCAGATTACTCATGCATGTTACATCGGCTTAATTCTGCTTACTAAGGTGAAGCAGGCAGCTTTTCGTGGCCTGTTTTGGCATGGTTGACATGTTTCTGATATTCAAAGACAAGCAAATACCAGCCTGACAACAGACAATGCACTCAACACAGCACAATGATGTAAAGGGTCAATCTTAAAGGAATAGTTCACCCAAAAATGAACATTTGCTGAAAATTTACCCTTCATCAAAACAGATTTGGAGAAATTTAGCATCACATCACTTGCTTACCAATGAATCCTCTGCAGTTAATGGGTGCCGTCAGAATGAGAGTTTAAACAGCTGATAAACATCACAAAAATCCACAACACAACTTCAGGCCATCAATTAACATCCTGTGAAATGAAAAGCTGCATGCTTGTAAGAAACAAATCCATCAATAAGGTGTTTTGACTTTAAACTTGCAAGTCCATAATCCATAATAACACTTCATCTACTGTTGTCCTCTCACATCAAAATTCACTGACATGTGTTTAGTACCACTTGCTTGTAAACAGTGCTTGACCTCTGCATATTTCTCTCCTGATTCAGACAAGATCAGTTGTTCAGTGGAGAAAGTAATATAAAGGACAGAAGACTTGTTTGAAGTATTAAAGGGGTCATCGAATGCTAAGTTCACTTTATCATGTTGTTTAAACATTAATGTGTGTTGGCAGTGTATGTGGCAGTGTATGATAAAAATCCATGCAGTGGTTTTTAATTAATCTGTAAAAATAATATTCCCTTTTTTAAAATCGAGCCATTCTCAGATGCCTGTCGTTGTGGTGTCACACCCACAGAGGCCGCTCCCACGATAGTTGATTGACATGAGCGTCTTACCTAAGATCAGCTGTAACAGACCAGTTTTGATGCTGGAGCAGGGATGTAAGTTAGACAAGAATTGAGATGGATGTTATAATGAATGTAGTGGTCCTCATTTACTCCCAACATCTGAGCTGCTGAAGATGCAGTGGATTACGTTTGTTTGTGAAGGGAATGCGCCTCCCGATCTACATATATCCATCTATGTTCGCGCAAATCATTTGTGATCCAGCTTCACTTACAGCAGAAGTGAGTATAAGGGCTTTTTTATGAATCTTTGCGATCGCCTTTCCTAATAATGTGCTAGTTAGCAAGTTTAGCGGCTAAATGCGGCTAAAGTAAACAGGCTCGTCACTCCACAGAGAGAAGAGAGGGGCGGGGCGAGTAGATCTCATTTGCATTTAAAGCAGCAGATGATTTTTGCAGAGCTGATTTTGGCAAGGTAAAAAGGGTGTTGTTTTACACTACCATTGACAATTGTTAACCAAAGTATATTATAGTCTTTTCATTAAGACCCTAAAGAATCATATCAACTTGTGGAAAATGGGCATCCGATGACCCCTTTAATGATGGATTTGTTTCTTACAAACACACAGCTTTTCACTTCACAAGGCATTAATTGATGGACTGGAGTCGTGTGGATTACTTATGGATTTTTGTGATGTTTTTATCACATGTTTGGACTCTCATTCTGACGGCACCCATTCACTGCAGAGCATCCACTGGTGAGCAAGTGATGTAATGTTAAATTTCTCAAATCTTTCCTAAAGAAGAAACAAACTCATCTAAATCTTGGCCTGAGGGTGAGTAAAATTAAAGCAAACTTAGATTTTTGGATGAACTATTCCTTTAAACTAACAAAATCCATTATAAAAACATAAATTATTACATGCTGGGACTTATTATGATCTAGGCAAATTGTGTAATTATTTCTATATTTATTGTGTATAACAAATTCTTCAAAATTTACAAACATCCCACAACTGTGGCATTAATTTTTGTGTGTTTTTTTGAAGTTTGTATGTGTTCCATGTGATATATGAAGAAAATATAGAATTATCAATGTAACATCACTTGCAAAACAAAAATGAAAAGAGCCTTTAGTGATTTCCTTCACACACACAATAACATTTTTTCCAGGGTGTGTCTAAAAAGTCCATATTAAGAGGGTGAATGCATACTGAAACAAAATAGAAGTGACTTGGTGTAAACGGAGCCAAAATGTTGCAGTGAATGAGCATTTGTGTCAGAAAGAAAAAACACCATTCAAAAGACAACAACTGTGAAATTGGCACAGATAACAAGCATTTTCCATGGCAACATCTCGAGTGCTGCCAACACTGGGGTAAATAAGAGAAGGACTTGTGATGGGGCTTGTCATGAGACAGAGAGGTTAAGCACTTCATTCAACACAGCCATTATATTGCAACTGGGGAAACTTGTGAGCGATCCAGAATATGAGCATCATTACCCAGAGATCAGAAAAAAGACGGATTACATCGTGCTGTTAACTCTGCTCACTTATAAAAGATGAATAGTCATTAAAAGAGTGAAAAGAACCATTAAAATGAAAAGAACCACTTTTTAAAGACTCTTCTCTAGTTAAGTGCTCTGAGGACACATCTTCAGCTCCACACCAAAAGATCTTATATTTTATTTGAGTTGTGGATATAAATCTGCAGTTTATATCAAATGTAATTAAATAAAAATGTTGGTAGGAAACATCTTTTGACTAAGTTGTACTTGCAGGGTGCATGGAAAAAAAATGACTCTTATGAGCTGGTTCATTTTAGTGGATCAAAAATATAATGCATGACCACTGTACTCTGATTCACAAACAAATGACTCTTATGAATCAGTTCATCTAAGTGAATCAAAAACTTACAGCTTGACCATTGTATTTTGATTTACAAACAAATAACGTATGAGCTGGTTTATTTAAGTGGATCAAAAATATACTGCATGACCACTGTACTCTGATTCACAAAAACATGACTCTTATGAACAAGTTCATTTAAGTGAGTCAAAAACTTACAGCCTGGCCATTGTATTTTCGTTCACAAACAAATGACTCTTATGAGCTGGTTCTTTAAAGTACATCAAAACTATTCTGCATGACCACTGTACCCTGATTCACAAACAAATGACTCTTATAAACAGGTTCATTTAAGTGAGTCAAAAATTTACAGCTTGATCATTGTATTTTGATTCATGAACAAATGACTCTTATGAACCAGTTCATTTAACTGAGTCAAAAACTTACAGTCTGACAACTGTATTTTGATTTACAAACAAATGACTCTTATGAACTAGTTCATCTAAGTGAGTCAAAAACTTACAGCTTAACCACAGTATTTTGATTCACAGACAAACGACTCTTATGAGCAGGTTCATTTAAGTGGATCAAAAATATTGCATGACAAGTGAACTTGGATTCACAAACAAATGACTCTTATGAACTAGTTCATTTAAGCGAGTCAAAAACTTACAGCTTGACAAATGTATTCCGATTCATGAACAAATGACTCTTATGAGCAGGTTAATTTGAGTGGATCAAATATATTGCATGACCACTACACTCGGATTCACAAACAAATGACTCTTACGAACCAGTTCATTTAACTGAGTCAAAAACTTACAGTCTGACAACTGTATTTTGATTCACAAACAAATGACTCTTATGAGCTGGTTCATTTTAGTGGATCAAAAATATATTGCATAAACACTGTACTTCTGATTCACAAAGAAATGACTTTTATAAACCAGTTTATTTCCCTTACACCCTGACAACTGTATTTTGATTCACAAACAAATCACTCTTATAAGCAGGTTCATTTAAGTGAGTCAACAACTTAAAGCTTGACCATTGTGTTTTAATTTACAAACAAATGACTCTTAAGAGCAGATTCGTTTTAGTGGATCAAAAATATAATGCATGATCACTGTACTCTGATTCACAAACAAATGACTCTTATGAACCAGTTCATTTAAATGAGTCAAAAAACGTACAGCTTGACAACTGTATTTTAATTCACAAACAAATGACTCTTAAGAGCAGATTCATTTTAGTGAATTAAAAACAGAATGCATTACCACTGTACTTTGTACTCAAAAACTTACAGCTTGACTACTGTATTTCGATTCACGAACAAATGTCTCTTATGAGCAGGTTCATTTTAACGAGTCAAAAACAAAGCATGAACAGTATATTACAATTAGGTGTTTTTAGTCATGACTTCAAAAAGACAAGTCTGAATCAGTCTGACAAATCCTTCACTCAGCAGTTGCTAAACCAACCATTACTATCATACTACGCAATAATTATTTGTCAAAATATAGTGAAGTGAGCGTTAATTGATATCCTGTATAAATATTTATTTAGTATATTAATGTAGTGAAGACTGAATTCTGTAGTAAACACTGGCCTGAATCTATTTATTACAGTATGAAAACAACATCTAAGCCCATTTTTGGACTCAATGCATTTGAGGAGTTAGGGGTGAGTAAATCCCAGGCAGTCCACAGGGAGAGGGAGAGGGCAAGGGAATGCCCAGGAGTGAGTGGGTTTCCAGGGCAGACACATGCACCCCTGCACTGCATGACATCATGCTTTCTGGGAAACCGAGCAGACAGTGGACTTACTGTCCACTGAAAACTCTGTGCGACTATGTCTCCCTGTGGGATTTCCTGTTTATTTACCCCTCTCTGTGTAAAACACACACACCCTGGAAGAGAAGTATGTCATTACAAACACACACACATTCCCAACGTAAGGGACATGGCACATTTTCCCAAATATACTTCCATGCAAACGCATCTGCACAAAGATAAAGGAATAAGCTACAAATACGCTCAGCTCTAAACATCAATAATGCCACAAATAATAACCACAGGTATTTGCAACTAACAATATAATCTCTGTGGGATTAACAATCCAAATAAAAAGTGAAAGAATTTAGCCTCTGGGCCACACTTACTCAACCCCAATGCCTTCATATTTCAAAGAAGAGATTTATGTCAAACAATCACTGATTTCAAACCCTGTCTGTGGATCCCTGAGGTGATGGTGA
This sequence comes from Labeo calbasu, assembly GCA_019740295.1. Lineage (NCBI taxonomy): Eukaryota > Metazoa > Chordata > Actinopteri > Cypriniformes > Cyprinidae > Labeo > Labeo calbasu. The sequence goes on from JAHKKF010533497.1 coordinate 6,259, forward strand.
AACGTTTCAAACACAAACCCCAAGCGAAAAAACATCAGAGTTTGCGAGTGGATCAGATCAACAACAATTTCCCCTCCTAATTCTGAAATCATTCCACTCCTACTCCACTCTGGGTTTTATATTTTCCGCTTACTGCTGAAAGAAATCCCGCAACGGTTTATGCCACAGAAATAATTTGTAGCTTTCAATATGTTTTCTTTTATAATAGCTAAAACACACAAGATAAAGTAAAAATTTATGTTAAAGCAGACATTAGATGAAAAATTCACTTTCACATGGTGTTTGCATTTAAATGTGTCTTAGAAGTGTGTGGACACAACCACCCTACAATGATAAAAATCCATTCACTCCTTTTTTTTTTAATACTCCCAAAACCCGAACAGCCTCAATTATCAAGCCGTTTTGATTTTCTGAGCAGTATGATGTCATAATGCTCAGGCCCCGCCCACAACCACTGATGGACTGTCCCATATGGACCCTTTTCACAAGCATGTGATGCGTTTCAACGGATCATCAGAGCCATTTATTTTGTTTTTGATGGTAACGTGCCACAGAGTATACTAAAAACAGAAGAGAGGGGCGGGGTGAGAGAGCTGTTTTTGACAAGATAAAAAGACCCTAAAGAATCATACACTAAAAAATGCTGTTTTTTGGAGGGGTCATTCAGCTTGTTGGGTCATTTTATTGGGCTGTTTTTAATATTTTTACCTAGGTGCTAGATAGTTTTTCTGCACTCTAAAAAATCCTGGGTTATTTTTTTTTTTAAACAAATGCTGAGTTCAGCTTGTTGGGTCATTTTATTGGGTTATTCTTAATGCTTTTTACCCAGGTGCTGGGTAGTTTCTGTAAATAAGCTGCTGGGTCATTTTTAATGCTGGGTTATTTTTTCCTACCCAACCACTGGGTTGAGCCTGTCTCCGACGAAACAACCCACCTGCTGAGTTAGTCTGAGTTAGGCTTTTTGCGTCCTCTACAGGACAGAGCAATTCTCAGAGCTGCCATTTGTTGCACTTCTTCAGCGAAATCAGGGTTTGTGTACATTTTATCTCAATCTTTACTGTGCTGTAAATTATATTATTTTATGCAACCAATGCAACATACAAGGACGAGATGTCAGTCAGCTAAATGCATCAGCCGTTTGTTTCAAATGATGGAAACGCCTTTTGCCTTGCAAAACAAACTGATGTTATTCGTTATAATACTGAATTTAATTTGACGTTAAAATATGTTCTCTAATCTCTGTACTGTTTGTTTATGGAGTTAGTCACAGCATCTTTCAGCTATGAGTGAAACACAAGGCGGTGGTCTGAGGTTCGTAGTTCCCCTGTCGAACAGCAGCTCATTACCGGCTCAGATTTCAGTGACTCACTGGAACAAGAATTAGCACTATTTCGGTGAAAAGGGATTACAGAGAATGGTTCAATACACCTAAATTAAGGCGTATGTTCTTCTTGTAAATGTTACATTTTTTATTTCTATAATGCTTGTTAAAACAGTTTAAATGTATTTAATATTGTAAATTATGCTGTATTTACCCAAATGAATTCAATTTGTCTTATATTTTTATCCATGGTTGTTCTTGCTTATTAATAAATGCTCATCTTTTGATTATTGCTGTTGCCTCTAGTAATTCTGTGTGTGATTTTTAATGTTAAGCCAGCAATATAGTAATTTTAAACAACAGCTGACTTAAATAAAACAACCCAGCATGTTGGGTAAAAACACTTAACCAAACCAGCTGCGTCAAAATAACCAGCATGTGCTCTGTCCAATATTTACCAGGCACTGGGTTTTCCAAATAACATAAGTTGGGTTGTTTTTAACCCAGCATTTTTTTTAGAGTGCACCAACTCGTGGAAAATGTGCATCCGATGTACCCTTTAATATTTCACTTTCATACAGTTGATACAGAATTGTGAAATATTTACATTATCACAATTCGATATAACTGTTTCCTGTTGAAAAGGTAACTTATTCCTGCGATGGTAATGGCAAATTTTCAGCAGCCATTACTTTAATCTTCAATGTCACATGATCTTTCAGAAAACATTTTAATATGCTCATTTGGTGCTTTTTATTTTTAGAATTCACCAGAAAGTTTAAAATAACATGCTTAATTTATTTGAATCAGAAATCTTTTGTAACATTATACATGTCATGACTGTCACTTTTGATCAATTTAAAGCATCCTTATGGAATAAAAATTGTAATTCTTTAATAAAGTTATAATATACAAGAAACAAAGTCACAGTTCATAGATATTAAGAGAAAACCAAGTAGAGGGTGAAGAGGCAAACCATGCAATCACATAAAAATCAATACTGCAAAAAACTGAGATCTGAGCACCTGGCTACAACACCCTAATATGTTTCAACCCCAGCATTTTTGACCGCCGCCCCACCGATCTAAGAGCAAGACCCCCTAGCTGCTTTACATGCAGTCATGTGGCTCTGAAAGGCTTTCATCTGCACAAGCGTCAAGTCCTGCGGGCGTCTATAAAGATGGGGGTAAAGTTTCAGTTTCCACAGCTAATTGTGCCGAGTGGAATGATGTGGCTGTTGCTCGTGAAGCTCACTAAACCAGTTATCAAAGGAAATTTTCCTTAGGGAGGACCAGAGAGACGTGCTTTGATGATGACTGCATTTATAAACCGTCTCAAAAAATTTCTCTGGGGTGGTCTGACACAAACATCATGTATGGATTACCCGAATTAGACACGTGCATGTGGCATCGAGTGACGGCACACTTTAGTTGTTAGAATGAGTAACAGTAACCCTATCGTATTATTAGGTGATAATGCAAAAATTAGCCAGTGATTTCAATCAAATAGCTAAATTATTAGAATTAATTCTGCATGTTAATCTTAAATATCACTAATAACTGAATAACACTATTAAATATAAACTTTAGCAAATCTGATGAACATCCATCTTCATACTGTACATTATAATTTTAATGCAAACCAAAGATTCAGCATTATATTAAACAATATAATTAAACATTGCTCACCAGTTTCTGGAAAAGGTCGCCCACACATTGACGGTGGCTCCACTGTTGCACTCTGGGTAACAGGCCATCATAAAAGTCTTTGTGGATCTCGTGGAGTTCAGGCACTTTGAAGAAAATGGTTTCTATCTGCTGGAGGGTTAACATGGGCTGAGAGGTGGTGGCAGCAGCTTTTAGGGGCTTCATAGGCTGTGATAAAAAACAGGGGGTCAAAAGGGGGTCCCATTTGTAACCACCTGGGTGCAGTGCAATGTGCAAAGCTCAGCACTACTATAATGGTGATCTTTGACCCTATTTTGTGAACAAGCGAGCAGTAAAACATACCAGGCAAAGCCTGAAGGCTGTATTACTCACCAGTAAGAGCGCCTCCAAGTGGCTGAGATATGCCTCCTCGCTGGCCAGGATTCCTGATAAGACCCATTTCCTCATCTCCAAGCCTTTTTCGACATCAAGCTCCGACTGGGAATGTCCATGATGAAGAAAGTGCCCATTACACAAACATATTTAGGGTTCAGCCAAAAACACACATTCCTGTTTACAGCACCTAGAAATTCATCAATACAGTAATGCTCATAAAAAACCTAAAATACTATCCCACACAGATTTATTAATGTAAACCATAGACAACATAATCCCATACACAGATATGGAACACCCAAAGAATAAAGATAAAGAAAACAAAGGTTAAAAGTTCAGAAACAAATGTTTTTTAGGATTCTTTTTAGGATTTAGGATGCAGAAACACTTTATTTTAATCACGATCCAAACAAACATGCTAAATATAGTATGAGCAGTTTTTGATGTAAATTACATTAAAATTAACATTGTTAAAGCAAAAACAGAACGGTCTGACCTTAGTTTTGTGAAATTAGGCTACATTAAACATATCCACATGAAACAAAAACAGCAGATGAGCTAAATGAGAATGCAAATTCACTCTCTGCCAGCAGGTGGCGCTTATGGAACAGTGGCAATGCAGTTAAACAGCAGGTCATATGGGTTTTCGAAAAATATATTTTTTGCAGTTTGTAACAGATATTTTTCAATGTAGGTATTCAACCCAATGTTTACTAAGAATATGTTGATTCATGTAGACTGCATTTAATAATAAAGAATGTAACTTAGACACATTTTGGTTTACAAACTGTGTTGTTTCATCAATTTCATTAGTACTCGCTAAAGTATCCACCAATATTGTTTTGTTATGTGTTAGAAAGCTTAGCAGTTAAATTTTAGCTGTGCACACGATTCGCTTGCAACAAAATGTTTTTATGTCATTATTTTAAGAACAGATTGGAGCACTATATTATTGTTTTATGTGAATGTCCATGCTTTGTCAGTGGTAGCCAGGGTTGCCAGGTTTTAACAATAAAATCATTAACATCATTAATCATTAACAAACTGCTCCTCAAAACGAGCCCAATCGCATTTCCGAGGGGGGCAAAATACATGTTTTTTGTCAGGGTTCCTCAGTGAATTTACATTCCAGGGGATAAATATGATGTTATTGGGGTTGCTTCAACCCACGGACATCAAAAACAACTGCAGACTTGGCAACACAGATGGTAACGCTTACTAACTTTCTCAAGTACTCCTCTCTGTACCAAATCACAACAGACTTGGCCAGCCGACCAATCAGAGCAGAGTTCGGGCTTTACAGACATTACGCTCAGAACTGATTCATATGAAACGTTTCGAAATCATTGACAAATGACTATGTATAAATGTACATTCTGAGAAAATTACATAGTTTTCTGACCTTAAATGAATTTAAACCTGTCGTAGGGGACTCCAACACAATATTAGGACACTTTAAAAAACCATATAACCTGCTCTTTAAGAGGGATTAAACAGATGCTCATAAATGCAAAAAATATATATATCTAATACAGGCCTATACATAACAATGACGCTCTTACAAAAAACAATACTGAGATTTATTTAATACCAAAAACACTTGGGAAAGGTGTGTAGGACTTTATGAAGATTAAAGCTGTGTATCTTAATGTCCCTTACTGATTTAGTGGACTCCAGGGACCCAGAGGAAGGGGTCTCTCTAATGCTTCGACCCTTCGGGTGAAGGCGCGGAGAGGAAAGGGAGTCATCCGTGTAGGAGGCTATGTCGGGCTGCATACGGCCGTCCTCCCCTCGATCGCCATCATAACTGTACGCTGGAGGTGGGGTGCCACTAAACGGGATGTCTGCAAATGGAGAGATAAGAGAGGTTAGATTGTCATTCTTCAATAACAAGTGTAACAAATGATTTTATGTACTTTTAGATCAGATCAATAATTCAAAATGCATGTAATATACACTATTACATAAAATAATAATACATGATTTATCTTTCAATTGCTAGTAAGTGACAAATAAACAAAAATGGGTTTTCAAGTCAAGCCCTCCATCTTAATTTTGAGTGCTTGAAATAATCAATACATCCTTTTCCAGAGAGCATCTTATACATCACTTCTGTCTAAATGTAATCCACACAGAGGAGCGAAACCTTAGCCGAAAAAGACTTATTACCGGCTGAGCTTTTTCCTTTTTGCAATAAAGACCTTGAAGTATAATTGAAAGCAACAGATAAAGTCTGCCAAGCGAAGACAACCAAAGCCGTTAGGAATTCATCACCCATTTCAAATTTATTCTTGGAAACATTATCTTCCATCTCTCTAAATCACAGCCTCAATTAAGCCTCCTGTTCATCATTAATGTATGACGCCGCAACTGAATTATTAAAAATGTGTGTAGTAAAATGCAGCAATGGAATTGTAATATTTCCTCTGACAATATAAAGACGGACTGGCTGTTTTACTTACAATAAGCATATTTATTCTTTATACATATCAATGTAATATGTAAAGCTGAATTCATTTCCTTTGTTTGAAAAATCTCTGGAAACAAGAAAAGAGTTTTTCACTAAACTTGAGCCAACATTTTCTTCATATGATCTTGTTGCTGCTGTGACAGACTGAGTATTTGTTCCACACCTCCAGGGAATATCACTGATACTAACCAAGAGAAAGAGTTTAAGAGCGGGACGCCGAGTCAGTTCTTTATATTCCTCAAGCCTCACATGACAAATGAACAATGAAAGACTAGATGACTGCAATCATGCCTCTGTCCTGACGAAGACCCTCTTTTACTGGCTGTGAAAGGACGGTATGAAAGTTAGAAACATGACAGCCCACTGGTGGAAATGTGAAACCGAAGTCAAAGCAGTCCATTTAGGAGAAGACTGACAAGACCCCATTGAGCGGAAACTAAAACCTCTTAATCACTCAAACAGCAATGAATAATTCAACACCATTGTTCTTGTTTTAATTACCATTGATGAGGATTAAGGGCTACATGGATGAATAGCTGCATTAGTGATGCCATTTTAATATACTGGGCATGTTCAGATTTAAAAATGAGGAGCAGCTGTTGAGCTAAAGTCAAACAAATGCACTCCATACAACCTAAATATACAAAACAACTGTGCTTAAAGGAACAGTTCACCTAAAAATGAGAAATTAAGTATAGTGAATAGCATAGTACACACCCAACCACACACACACACACACAATGGTTATTCACATCAGTTGTGATTCACAGACTGCAGTGACTTGAACGCTTATTAGGCTATGTAGGCAATTAATAAACTTGCGACTAATAGTTGACAAGTGCTTAAAATTAACGACTACTAGTCGACCAGAAAATTCTTCAGTCGAGGGCAGCTGTAATAATATTTATGCTATTAATATTACTGTTAACTTTATGAAGGAATATGTTCATTAGCATATTTATTTTCCTGTGGTATCAATATTATTGAAATTTCAGTGGTATTGTTTCAGGCTACTGATATTTTAGTATCTTTTCAGTAACTTTAGCTGAAATGCACTGTGTGCAGAGCTAGAGCTGTGAGGGATCAATGAGTGGGTTTCACTGTTGATGATCCTGAATGTATGTGTGTGTATTTATGCACGTGTTTTATGTACATCTAGATAGCTCTGACTGTAGCGTTAGACTTTGTATTAGCTGAGCTGATCAGGACACCAGATAAGATGGACACATAGTCGATACGTTTGCGTCTGGACGTCTCACCAGTGCTGAGCTGTTCACAGACTGCAGGAAATGAATGACTGTTTTTAGACAACTTACTCTACAAATACAGACAGAGGGATAACTCACAATTGTCAGGACAGTCTATGAAGATTCATCATGTCTCAAGTCACTGCAGTCTGTGAATCACAACTGATGTGAATGATAACCATTGTGTGTACTATGCTATTCACTGTCTTTAAGGAAAGTAGGGTATGCATGTAGTTTCGAAGTGACATGCTCAAGTTTACAGAGACTGAGACGGCAAAAAGCGCATCCTGTTTGCTTTAATTATTTTACAAAAGCACAAAATTTTGTTGTTACGGTAAGTGCACACAAATAAAATAAAGTCTTTACAGCTTTGGAAGATGTTTTGCTTTTATCTGTGTGACCAAAAATGACGGAGTATTTTAAGAGTAAGTGACAGCACCAGTGCCTCCATGTGTCATGCAGCTTCCACACTGTGCACAAACACTTGAATAGCGCACATTTGTTAGGTTAACATTAGATTGAGCGGCTATTTAAAGTAGCTACTAAATATTTCAGATGAAAAGCCAATTCAAGGTCGATGAATGATTGGTGAGCGTTTGGATGTCCTGACCAATGCACTATATTACCACTTCCTGAGGAATTTCTTTTTTCTGCGACTAAGCAACTAATACATTTTTAGTCGACCAAGCCGCTTCTTGACGACTATTAGGGGGCAGCCCTAAATATTATATTACATTATATTATAACTAACTTAGTAACACATTAAAATAAAGCTTTATAATTATGAACTACAACAGTGAACAACTTCTACAGCATTTAATAATAGGTTAATGCTCATTATAAATATACTGTTTCTTATAGTTGAAAAATACTTGAATGTATATTTTTATAACCTAAATTGTTAAAAACGTATTAATGTTTAATAAAACGCTGTGTGTTTGATTAGGGTTGAAGCTGAACTCTGCAGTACGGTAGCTCTCCAGGAGCAGGGTTCGGAGACCCCGTTAAAGACATTTGTTATAACATTTCAAAACAAAACACCATATGGCAGATGCCAAAAAATGGTAAAATTAGGTATTGGTTGATTCAGTATGCCATTCTGAATCGAACAAGACCAATCTTATGATCTTTGGCCAAAGTGGTCAAAAGTTATAAGCAGAAATGTCATTTTTTATATCTTTTGACCAGTAGGTGGCACTGTGCCAAAATTACTCAGGTGCCCTCAGGTCATGCTTGTTATAACACGTACCAAGTTTGATCCGAATCCGCGTTGCAAAGATATAGCCTCATATCCATTTTTGTGTGAATTTCAGCAAATTCATTAACAAGCTTTACGAAACACGGTCTATCACAAATCTTTTGATAACATTTTGCCAGAATTGTCTAAAGATGATCTGACCAATTTTGGTGAAAAATCAAACAAACGATCAAGGAAGTTGAAAAAGAAGATTTTTCTCAAAAATCTAAATTGCTTTAGACTTTACGGTTCAAAATTATTAGCAGAAACAGGAGTGCAAATATGACCTATTGGTGGCGCTACAGAGTTTGAGATAGAGATTCCAAATTTGCTATGGTTAATATTGAGACTGTCCTCTATCAATGTGCCAAATTTCATAACTTTCCCGCAAGCAGTTTTATGGGCGGCCAAAGACTTCCAGAGCGGAGGAAGAAGAGGAGGAGGAAGAAGAAGAAAAAGACAATAACTAACAGCTACAATAGATGCCTAAGCACCTCTGGTGCTTGGCCCCTAAATTTCAATATAATTAATATCACTCTTAACAAATGTCAGCATATAAATTTTAATCTAAATTATTCTTTTCTTCTAGGTCTTTAGCACAGTTATTTATTTTTATCATCATATTTTTCAAACTGGTTAAAAAAAAGCTAAGAAAAAAAAAACAAAGGCTCGATGTTGCCATCACTGACAATGTTGCATACAGTTGTTAAAGGGGAGAAGATGAGGCTTTGAATTTCATACTACCAAGTTTCCACTCCCTCACAGGCCTGTACACTCATATCCATCCAACATAACAGCACAAAACAACCAAAGTGATTTAAATAAAAATCCCAAAAGACTATGAGAGATTGAGAGTTTGTTGGCTTTGTGATAAACAGCAGGAAAGGGTGATTTGATAAAAAGATGAAAAGAACAGAAATGTGCTTCACTAGTCTGAACTGCACAGGATAACAAGTGTCTCGTGTCTTGATTCATTCAGCAGTCAACAGGCTTACATGGTGTATAAGGACATTAAGAGAGGACAAAGATAGGAGCAACTAGGAGTTAAATCACCTCACTGTGAGAGAAACAGGAAAGAGAGGACTCCGGAAACATGAAGGCAGCCCTGCTGAGTGGCCTGGCATGTAGCCTGTTTAAAAAGACAGAATAATAGACAGAGCCTGAACAAATAGAGAGCAGGAGAAAAGAAGTAGAGGATTACAGAGAGAGACAGCAAAAGAGAGTGAGAGAGAGAGGCCTCTGCTGTCCCAATGCAGAAGGAAGAGCCATGCCAAAGGGCAGCGTGTGTTACTTTGTGATTAGCCACGAGAACACAGCTTATGAGCAAAACAATTCCTGTGGCTAACACCAAGGCCACACAGACTGTGGAAATGGATGCGTTTCATACGAGGACATCCATAAATTCACCATAATGTCATTTCTCCTGTCTGTACAAACACCGTTCAAAAGTTTTTGAAAGAAATCAATACTTTTATTCAGCAAGGATGCATTATAGGAGAAGTTCACTTCCAGAACCAAAATTTACAGATAATGTACTCACTCCCTTGTCATTAAAGATTTTCATGTCTTTCTTTCTTCAGTCGTAAAGAAATTATGTTTTTGGAGGAAAACATTTCTGGATTTCTCTCCATATAGTGGACTTCTATGGTGCCAAAATGCAATTTAAATGCAGCTTCAAAGGGCTCTAAACAATCCCAGCCAAGGAAGAAGGGTCTTATCTAGTGAAACGATTGGCTATTTTCTAAAAAATAAATAAATAAATATGTACAATTTACATACTTTTTAACCTCAAACGCTCATCTTGTCTATCTCTGCGTGAACTCTGTGTATTCCAGTTCATGACAGTTAGGGTACACAGAAAAACTCCCATCTCATTACATCATTATAACTTCTAAATCGTCCTATATTGCTGTTTTACCTTTTTTTTTTTTTTTTGTAAAAGGCGTCTGATCTTGTGCATGTTCACTTTGTAAACACTGGGTCGGTACTTCTGAAGCGATGTAGGATGATTTTGAAGTTTGTGAATAAAATTAGATTTTTCAACCTGTTTAGTGTTTGTGTGAACACTGTACACCTTCTATACATGTCATTATTTAAAAACTGTTACGATGGGCTTTGGTTCATCATGTGACTTTCTCATCACCACCTGCATTTGGTGGTTATCAGTGTATTATAAAGGTAAAACAGATTTCAGTACTTCAGTAAGTTGGTATATTAACATTATATCAGTTAATGAAATTACGGTATTTAACTGTAAATTTTTACAGATTTTTTTTTTTTTTTTTTTTTACAGTGTACCCTAACTGTCTTGACCCAGATTAAACAGAGTACGCATGTGCATGACAGAACTAGAAAAGGTAACTTGAGGTTAAAAATATAAATTGTCAATTTTGTTAGAAAATAACTGATCATTTTGATCGTTTAGAGCTGTTTAAAGCTGCATTTAAACTTTATTTTGGAAGTTCAAACTTGAAAACACCATAGAAGTCCACTATATGGAGAGAAATCCTGATATGTTTTCCTTTACGACTGCAGAAAGAAAGACATGAACATCTTGGATGACAAGGGAGTGAGTAAATCATCTGTACATTTTTGTTCTGGAAGTGGACTTCTTTAAATTGATCCAAAGTGACAGTAAAAGATTTAAATTGCACATAAATCCTATTCTTTTGAACTTTCTATTCATCAAAGAATCCTAAAAACATTTATCAGTTTCCACAAAAATATTGATGAAATCCGAGAACCTTCTGACCCTGCGTAGACAGCAACGCAACCAAAACTTAAGGCCTAGAAAGGTTGTAAGAACATCATTATAATAGTTCATGTTACATCAGTGGTTCAACCGTAATGTTATGAAGCTACGAGAATACTTTTTGCGTGCAAAGAAACAAAAACAATTTCATTCAGCAATTTCTTCTCTTCTGTGTCGGTCTCCACCACACGTTCAGGAGAGTACCACAATGTATGCGTGCATCTTCCTATGCTTGTAAACAAGGCACTTCTTTTCTTTGCGACGTTATTTTTGTTTTCTTCTCTGCGAACAAAAAGTATTTTCGTAGCTTCATAACATTACGGTTGAAGCGCTGATGTCACATGGACTATATTAACGATGTCCTTACAACCTTTCTGGGCCTTAAACGTGTCAGTTGCATTGGTGTCTATGCAGGGTCAGAAAGCTCTTTAATTTCATTAAAATATCTTAATTTGTATTACAAAGATGAACAAAGATCTTAAGGGTTTGGAATGACATGAGGGTGAGTACTTAATGACAGAATTTTCATTTTTGGGTAAACTATTACTTTAAGAGGCAAAATTGTTTCCATTCATCATAAATAGAAATTCCTGATTTCTAAAGGATCATGTGACACTAAAGACTGGAGTAATGGCTGCTGAAAATTCAGATTTGTTATGACAGGAATAAATGACAACTTCTTTCAAAAACAAACAAAACAAAATCTTTTTTTTTTACAAAATAACCCTTACATTTTTACAAAACATGATTTGGAATGCGTAGACCACAAAAAACACGGTCTTAAAATTGGCATCTAAAAATGCCAATCTTCCGATGGAATTGGTGTGTGTGGAACAGACTCACTGGTCACGTTGACTGTGAATCAACCATTGAGGAAGTGTGCAGGGATGTCTGACCACGACACTCAACTTTCCAAAGGAAACACGCGTTCGAAGCAAGGTCATCTTTCCAACAAAAACATGCATGTTAAAACACCTATAAACTAAGAGTAATATGATAATTATTAGAAATGACAAAACTGCGTAATATTTGTGTTTGTAGATCAATCAATCAACTAAATCAATAAATAAAAAGATGGAATATAGGAACTGTGTGAACTTGACCGGAAAGTGGATCGCTGTACACAGCACAGTGACAGGCTTATGTTCAGGCTTTCTACAACTGCCACAAGAAAGTCTTTAAATTATGATGTGTTTTCATATGGCACTGTAAATGAATCAAATTTATATCATGTAATGAATCTGATTAAAAACAGTGATGGGCCTAATAACAATTAAAATGGAATTAATTCATTATCCTAAACCAGCTTTCAACATCATAAAGTTCACCAGTCAAAGCCTTAGAAAGTGAAGAATTCCTTGGAGCAATTTCATGTCTACACTTGCCCTTCCACAGCCGTTCTCATGTCACACTGTCAAACTTCCTCACAATACAACCAGGAAGTCTTAAAAAGGCCTTCGGTGGAACAAAGCGGTTAAAACGACCCTTTTCCTTGGAAGGAAATATTAATCACTGTGAATTTATCTCTGAAATGATGAAGACTCAAAGCTATTACATAATGCTATTTAAAACCACAAATGGGAGGGCAAAGATACCAACAGAGCGCTATGACTCCTGAACTTAAAATTACAGTCCTCCGCTTAGCAATGAACAGGGCAACCGAGCGCAGATGGTTCAGTGTCTGCTGGTGGAGAATACAAATGCATCACACAGTTCAACACGAGGCAGATTAAACGGTCATGACGCAATATCAGCATTTCTATCCTGCGATAATACCAAAAAAAGTCGCTTCGCTCTTAGTCTTTTTCCTTGCACCGATATGTGCACACACACACACTCACAAACCACACACAGATCATCTTAATCCGTGTGTTTGAATATGATCCCAAAGGGAGTGGAACGCGCCAGATGTGTGAGGCCAGGAACAATCCATCTCAGGATCAGATTTGCTCATCTACTCTAACATAACCAGCTGCCCATAACTATCTTCACTAACTCGAGGATCAAAGTTTATCCAAGGCTACATCTGAAAATTCTATAGTGAAAATGTTCCTGTTTGGTAGATCAACAATAAATACAAAACTAAAAATAATATTTACTAAAAATGTACTAATTTACTAAAAATAAAAATACAAACACCCCGCTGTTTTAGATTTATTACACAATGAAATGTAAATAATTTGTATGGATTTTTCCCCATTTCCAACACTGAATAAAGAATAAAAAAGGTAATATCTCAATATCAATTCTGACTTTTTTTCTTCTCAGAATTGCATGATGCAAACTTGCAATTCTGATTTTTTTTCTCTGAATTGTGAGATACAAATTTGTGATTGTGCAAAATATAAACTTTAAAGGGGTCATCGGATGC
>JAHKKF010533498.1:0-18748 GCA_019740295.1 Labeo calbasu
ATAGAAAATAAAATACATGTATGAAGATAAAGGAGAAACAAAATTATTTTTGAAATACGAAATAAAATGTATTCAAATAAACTATGAAATAAAGAGATGAAATATAAATATTAAATAAAAATGAAAATCAAATATAAAAATTCAATTAACTGACACAATTATTAATTAATAAATTAATAAATAAAACAAATATTGAAATATATATTATAGAAAATGCATGAAGAGGGAGAAAACAAAAAAATATATTCGAAATGTTTATTATTATTATTATTTGAAATGTTTATATTAATCATGTTTATTGCACTTTAATTATTGCATATATAAAAAGTAATTCAGTAAATAATAGAATAAAATAAATATTTAGATATAAATATACAAATGACTTACAATAAAAGACAATGAATAAATAAAACAAACATTGAAATAAATATAAAATAAAATTTAATTTGAATTTGAAATTTTTAATTTGAAACAATTAAATTTACCAAGAAAAAAAACAATAAAATAAAGTTAGATTAAACATAAATATGAATAAAAATGAAAATCAAATTTAAAAATACCATAATAGTCAAAGTATTTTCTGAAAGGATCATCTGAATTTGAGAAAATCCAACAAAGGAAGCTGTAAATAATTTAAATAATTACTTAAGTGATTATTTTTTCTCTGTTCCAGTACCATTTGCATCAGCGTCATTTAAAGGGAGCCACTCAGAATTCATCTCTTGAGGAGAAAGAAGCTGTCGTGTTTCAGCAAACAAGAACTATTTTGTTCAAGGTTAATGACGTTAATGTTTTAAGCATTTATTATAATCAAAAATATTTATGCAGCCATTATGTAATTTTACGTACCTTAATTAACTTGTCTTTGGTGTTAAAGGACCAGGTTTCGTCAAACAGTCCTCCTGATCTTTTTCAGAGCCTTGTGCCACTAGACAAAAAAGAGAAGGAAGAAAAAGAAGACAAGGAGGAAAAAGAAAAGAAAGAACGGACAGTAATTGTTCAGAATGCATCTTCATGTACAGACGAGGCCCCGGAGGGCCAGGGCTCTCTGTCTGAGGGTCCATTTAGATCTGCTGAGGTTGACAACAAACCAAGATCAGATGAAAGAGGCCCAAAACTGCAACATCATTCTTCTCCAAACACCGTAAATGATATTTCATCACTGCATTTTAAACAGAGGAGATTCATGATCTATCTATGCGGTGGATATAAAGGTAAAGTGGATTTAAATTATATTAACACATAATTAAATTAAAATTCAGCTATACATGACATATTGTGTGTGTAGATACCGTCCCAGAGCGCAGCGCACTGATGGAGAGTGTGTATCCACGGCTGTATCTACACTGTAAGCAGAGAGGATATGATTTCAGGATGATAGACCTGCGTTCAGGAGTCGGAGATCCTGTTTCGGACAATCATGATTTGGCAGAGATGCACATGGAGACACTTAGACGTTGTCAGGAGACTGAGGGGCTGACCTTTTTTGTAGGTTTAACTGCACATAGTTAATTTACATTACAAGAGATCTCATGTAGGGCTGCAACGATTCCTCATTTTTTTTTTTTAATTCTCGATTGCATTTTGCCCGTGGTGAGTAATTGGTAAAATACCGGAAGTGGCGCATTCCACATATTAAACCCATTTAAAATCATAAAAGCATAATACTATTAAGAATTCACAAACGCTACAATTCAGTTAAATATATATATATATATATATATATATGTGATGGAGGTTTAATATATGCGCTTTAAATATTTATATGCGTGTAGGTTACAACCGTTATTTCATCAGATTTGTAAGGTAAATCATTTATAAACCTACGCAAACACAGGAAAGTACATCATTATCATTCATAATATGCTAACGGGTCATCGCGATTTCAAAATAAAAGTTTAAACCCTCACTCTGAGTTTACACATTTTGATGTCCACATCTTCAAGAAATTACAGTGGCTGTAGGTTTTCTATCATAAAGAAATGGCCAAATATGAAAGATTAAGTGGACATTTTAATTAAATGTTGTTTAATCAATATTAAACATGGATTAGATCATGTAGTAAAGTGTAAAAACAATCGTCAGGCCGTTGGCGCCCTCTGCAGTCATTTGTTATAATGCCTAATGCACTTTAGTTTTATTGTTTATAATACATTATGTATTTAACAGTTTTGTTCCATAAAACCATATGATTACTTGCTTTTGATGCTTTATTTGAACAATTGTCATTTTAAAGGCTATTGTTTACTTAGATCTCTTTTTATTACTACAAAAAATGTATTATAATTATCTGATTACTCGATTGATCGTCAGAATAATTGACAGATTACTCGATTACCAAAATAATCGTTAGTGATAGCCCTAGTCTCATGTGGGAAAACTGAGTATTTGTTGTCAATATTTAAGTCTTTTTCCCTTTCTTGTAGGTGTTCACAGGACAGAAGTATGAGATACGGTCACTGCCGAATACTATTCCCCAAGCAGACTTTGAAGCTATTTTAAAATTTGTGGAGAGGAACAAGAAGAAGCTGTCCAGGAGGCAGTCAGAAATGGCAGACGAGTCACAGCTCAGTATTGACACTGGTGACAGTGGGAGTTTTACCCTGGAGAAGGAACCACGTTTGTTAGAGGAGAAGGAGTCTTCACAAAGTTCTGCCGTCATGAGTGAGAACTCCATCTCCAGTAGTTCCACGTCAGATGGAGACGAGATACAGCTGGCCAGGAGCTGGATGGACTATGAGCAGGATTTGACTCTCTTGCAGACATGGTATAAACTGGATAAAAACACAGTTCATGCTGTGTACCGCTTACTTCCTGTCAGGTAAGTGTTTTAGTGATGTAAATTTGCAAATCGCATAATAAGCAATATTTATTACTCTGGCAACTGTATGCTTTCCTCTCAGAATATGCTTTAGTCAGGAAAGCGCCATATTTAATGTTTGACACGAATGATAACAAAGCTATGAGGGATAGAAGTACAATGCATCTAATGTATTGGACTGTTGTTTCAAAGGGTTAGTTCACTCAGAAATGAAAATTCTGTCATTAATTACTCACCCTTATGTTGTTTCAAACCCATAAGACCTTTGTTCATCTTTGGAAAACAAATTAAGATATTTTGGATGAATTCCAAAAGCTTTCTGACCCTCCATAAACAGCAGTGTAACTGAAATGTTCATAGGCCCAATTTGTTTTCTTTCCACACAAAATGTATTCTCGTAGCTTCATAAAATTATGGTTGAACCACTGATATCACATGGACTGTTTTACTAATGTCCTTACTACATTTCTAGGCCTGGGAACATTTCAGTTGCGTTGCTGTCTATGTAGGGTCAGAAAGCTCTCAGATTTCATCAAAAATATCTTAATCTGTTTAAAGATGAGTGAAGGTCTTACATGTTTGGAACGACATGAGGGTGAGCAATTAATGACAGAATTTATAGTTTGGGTGAACTATCTCTTTAACATCACACCAAGTTTTCAGATAGGTAAAAGTCTTTCTTAAAAAAACTTTCAGTAGACAGAAACTCCATAAAACAGTTTGAAAGTTGTGAGTGGTGAAAATGATATGATTTAGGACCTTTATACGGTCCATACAATTCATCTGCATTAAATTCAATATGGTGTCTAACCTTACTGTCTATTACTTTTGAGTAAAATGGTAAAACATGCATATCTTTTCATGAGTTCGTTGAAAGACCATTTATTGAAAATGAACAGCACATGCACTGAGCATATATCAGTATCTATGAACCAGCAACTACTTGCTGAACAAGTTGAAAACAATGGGGTAATTGCTGCTATTGTTACTGAGCTTTTCATATTCAGCTCTCTTTGTTTGGTTTCCATGGCAGAGTTATAGTGGTGATTTCCAGTTGGTAGACACAATACAACTTGAATGGTTGCAGTTGTTTAAGAGATGTTAGAATTAGAGGTCTATTGTAGCCGGAACATGTTCCTCAGGCTTCTTAAAGGAAAAGTTCACCCAAATATTCAAAATCTGTCATCATTTAATCACCCTCATGTCATTCAGTTTCTACCTAGAACTCATTTAAAAGATTAGTTCACTTCCAGAATAAAAAATTCCTGATAATTAACTCACCCTCATGTCATCCAAGATGTGAATGTCTTTCTTTCATCAGTCAATTTCTCCTTATAGTCAACTTTAATGTTGGCCAACGGCTTGAAGGTCCAAATTGCAGTTTCAGTGCAGTTTCAAAGGGCTCTACATGATTCCAGCTGAGAAATAAGGGTCTTATCTAGCGAAACGATTGGTAATTTTCTTTAAAAAAAAAAAAAAAAAAGAAAATACTTTTTAACCACAATTGCTCATCTTGCACTATCTCAACCTCATGCATTACGTAGTCATGCACGTGTGACGTAGGTGGAAGTACCGACTTTGTGTTTACAAAAGTGAATGTCCAAAGAAAGTCAAACACCCTTCACAAAAAATGTAAAACAACGATGTTGGACGATTTTGAAGTTGCTGGAGAAAATGAGACGGGGTTTTTCGCCCTACCCTACCTTTTTGAACTGGAGTAAACAGTTGAAGAGCTAACCGTGTGTGACCTTTCCAACGTGATTATGTAATACGTGAAGACAGGCATGCGCATCACAGATCTAGTGCAAGATGAGCATTTGTGGTTAAAAAGTATATAAATGTAATTTTTTTTTTTTTTAGAAAAATATAGATAAGACCTTTATTCCTCAGCTGGGATTGTGTAGAGCCCTTTGAAGCTGCACTGAAACTGCAGTTTGGATATTCAAAGCATTGGCTCCCACTGAAGTCCAATATATGGAGAAAAATCCTGGAATGTTTTCCTCAAAAACCTTCAGTTCTTTTTGACTGAAAAAAAAAGACATGAACATCAACAATTTATTTTTATTCTGAAAGTGAGCTAATCCTTTAATTTCACGCAAAAGCTTTTGTTTTCCATTAGCACAAATCACCCTGACTACCTCAGTCGGGATGGTCATCGCAGGAAGCTGGGAAGGAAGGCGTGGCGCTCTTCCTGTGTGAAGCTGTGGAACGTGCTGTGGAGATCTGGACCTGAGGCCATTGGAGAAGAAGCCACCTGCCATCTGCTTAGAACAGGCATGTGTCTTGCAGTCAATCACAGATGAAGAATATATGTGCACTCGACTTACTTGGATGTGAAAAAGCCTAATGGACTCACAAAGCCAAAATGTTCATGTTTCAGCGTTGGACTGGGAAGTGGAACAGGGTCTTGGAGGGAAGCAGCCACCAGAGGAGTACAGTCACTGTTATAAGAGGATCATCACTGACCTTCTGTACAATCTGAAAAATGAATATGCACCACAGTTTATAGACCTGCACAAAGGAAGACCTGAAATCAATCAAACCTTGCATCAAGCTCATCAGCGCTTTATACGCAACATCCACCTCAAGGTATCTATCTATCTATCTATCTATCTATCTGTAGGGCTGTCACTAACGATTATTTTGGTAATCGAGTAAACTGTTGATTATTCTGACGATTAATTGAATAATCAGATAATTATAATTAATTATGTTATTAATTAAAAATAATGAATTAAAATTAAATTTTGAATAGAATCGAGGAATCGTTGCAGCCCTGTCTATCTGTATCATGTATCGTTATCATCTTAAACATATGTAAACATTTTGCTTTTTATTATTTTCAAGCTGAGACACACTAATATCCATGAGACAAATGTCAGCTGGGGAAGGAAAGGTTTGAGTGCCAAACACAACAGATCTCATCAGTTTTATGTTGACCGGCTCTGCTCACACTTCCAGCGCACTGTCACTGCATCCCTCAACAGGTAAAACAATACATTTGTCCTTCTATTCTTCATCTCACATTATTACTGTCTGTCAAGTTCTTCTGAACGTGTTGCTTTAGACTTATGCAGGTTCGTGAGGCCAAAGGCTCCTTTGATATGCAGAGGAAGGAGGTTTCCAGACTCCTGGTTGAAGAAGAGATTCGCCGTCATGTCAGATTTGGGAAAACACTGTGAGTCACAGATTCTAACTTAGTTCTGTTTTATTTGACTAGTTTGAACTGCAACATAAATAGTCTTCGTTTTCTTGTTAGAGCACAGGGCTATGCATTCAGACAGGACTTTCTGATGGAAGTAAAACGTGCACTTGAGGCATCGGCATCTTCCCAAAAAGCTGTGCTGTTACTGGGGGAATCAGGGTCTGGAAAGAGCACGACACTTGCCAAACTGGCACAACTCATACCTAGCTGGATTCCTGGGTAGGCAATAATAGTTTTAAGAAGTCTCTTGCATTTATTTGATCAAAAATACAATAAAATTGTTACAATTTTTAAAATATATTATTACAATTTCAAATAACTATTTTCTATGTTAATGTATTTAAAAATGTAATTAGGTTGGCTTGAAAAAGCCAACTTACTGTTATCTCCTCCTAGAGCGTTTAAGCTACAACCACCAAGCTCGGCCCAGACCCTCAGACTGGTCTGACTCAGGTTGCTATATCTTTTCTAAATGATCAGGCTTATGGTTTTCATAAACCAGACCATCAAAACCGCCAAAAATCCCATAGACTTCCATTGAGGAGGTGAAAACTTTTGTACAATAAGTGTTATGCTTTATTTGAACTGTTTATTGCTATAGCAAAGCTTAACAACTTCCTACTGAAAAAACTGCAAAACCAGCCTAAGCTGATTGGCTGCTTTAGCTGGTCTCCCAGGCTGGTTTTAAAGTGGTTTAAAAGGTTTTGTTTAGTTTTTTTTTTCCAATTTTTAGCTGGTCAAGCTGGGAGACCTGCTAAAAACCCAACCATGCTTAAACCAGCCAAGACTAGACAACCAGCCTAGGCTGGTTTTAGCTGTTTTTTAACTGGTTTAAACATGCTAATCATGATAATATCATGCTAGCAGCATGCTAGTAACTAGCTAATCATGCTAGTAACTTCCTAATCATGCTAGCAACATGCTAGTAATATGTTAATCATGCTAGAATCATGCTAGTAACTTGCTAATTGTGCTAGAATCATGCTAGTATCTTACTAATCATGCTAGGATCATGCTAGTAACTTGCTAATCACGCTAAAAACATGCTAGAAACATGTTAGTAACATGTTAAACATGCTAGCAACATATTAGTAACTTGCTAATCATGGTTACAACATGCTAGCATGCACACTCAGAAACCACCCTGAGTACCTACCAGCCACCCAAAGTAACTTGCAACCACATAGCAACACCCTAGCAACCACCCAAAGTACCTTAGTAACCACATAGCAACACCCTAGCAACCACCCCAGGTACCTTAGCAACCACCCTGAATACCCTAGCAACCACCCAGAGTACCTTAGTAACCACTTAGCAACATCCTATAAACCACACCAGGTACCCTAGCAACTGCCCTAGCAACCACCTCAGGTATCCTAGCAACCACCCCAAGTTCCTTAGCAACCACATAGCAACACTTTAGCAACCACCCTGGGTAGCCTAGCAACTAACTTTAAAACTACTTTTAACTTCAAACTAGTTAAAACTGAAAACCTTCAAACTTCAGGCTTTTAAAACTACTTCAAACTTTCTGGCTAGGCTTAAGTTTGTCTATAAACTTTACTGTCTAGTTTATTGCTGTGATGGCAAAGCTGAATTTCCAGCATCATTACTCCAGTCTGTAGTGTCACATGATCCATCGGAAAATTTGCTGCTCAAAATATGTATTCTTATTATCTTAATCTTATTATCCATATATTTTATGGAAACTGCAAAGAATCTTGCTATTTCAGGATTCTTTGATGAAGAAAAAGTTCAAAAGAACAGCATTTATTTAAAAATAGAAATATTTTGTAACATTGTAAATGTTTACAGTCACTTTTAATCAATTTTATGCAGTTTTGCTGAATAAAAGTGTTAATATAAAAAATAGTGGCTAAAAGTTGTATTCATGATATAAAGTACTGTACTTTGTGTTTAATTCTTAGGGATGCCAAGGTTCTGATTTGCTTTGTGGGTCTGACATCTGATAGCAGAAACGTACGTCTGCTCCTCCAGAGCCTGTGTCTGCAGTTAGCCAACATCTATAGTCTCAAAACAGAGATATCTGAGGTACATAAACACTTTAAAGAGCGATCAAATATTCATAAGGTCTTTTACACCGTATTGGATATGCGATATTGTGAGATTGCTTGACTGTCTCACAGATAGTGTTGCACTATGAAATACAGTCTGTGTTTTTTCCTCACAGTCACTGTCAGAGTTGTCCAGTGAGCTGTGCTCATTGTTGGGCCTGGTGACAGAAGACCGGCCCTTGACCCTGGTGCTGGATGGTCTGGACAATCTGAGCGAGGAACACGAGGCTGACCTTTCCTGGCTAAGTAATACTTTAATGCCAAACGTCATCACTGTCCTGTCTGCCAGCACACAGTCTAAATGTGCTCACATTCTACAGGTAAGCAAATGAGTCAGATTTACACTACTATTCAAAAGTTTAGTCGTTCAGATTTTTTTGCGCCTCTTATGCTTGCTAAGCTTCCTTTGATTGTATTTTAAAATGAAATTTATTCCTATGATAGTAAAGCTAAATTTTCAGCATCATTACTCCAGTCTCCAGTGTCACATGATCCTTCAGAAATCATTCTGATTGGCTGATTTAGTGCACAGTAACATTTGTTGTTATTATCAATGTTAAAAACAGTTCTGAGGCATTACTGTGATACATTTGTTTTTAGGGTTCTTTGATAAATAGAAAATGAAAAGGAACAGCATTTATTTGAAATACACTACTGGTCAAATGTTTTTGAACAGTAAGATTTTTAATTTTTTGATGAGCAGCAAATCAGAATATTAGAATGATTTCTGAAGGATCACGTGACTAAAGTAATGATGCCAAAAATTTAGCTTTGAACACTGGAATAAATTACATTTTAAAATATATTAAAAAAGAAAGCAGTTATTTTAAGTAGTAGAAATATTACTGCTTTTGCTGTATTTTGGATCAAATAAATGCAAGCTTCGTGAGCAGAAGAGAAAAAACATTTAAAATCATAATGTTCAAAAACTTGTAATGGAAAAATATTGTATAACACTATAAATGTCTTTACTGTCGCTTCTTAACAATTTAAAGTGTCCTCAATGAATAAAACTTTAAAATTATTTAAAAAAAAAAACGGGGGGAAAAAAGGAAAACCCCAATATTTAACTGGTACTATAGTTCTGAATGAGGCCCAGTCTGTTACAGTTAAAAAAAATTAAATAAATAAATAATAATAATAATAATAGAAATATTTATAAAGGTTAGGGGATGAATTGTTTTATTATTTTATTTTATTTTATTTTATACATTAAAGTATTGGAAATTTTCTACAATAGACATCCATAGACAATTAGTAAATATAATGATCAAAGCAGAGGTTGGTTTTCAAGGGCATTCGATTTGATTTTCTTGCCTCTTTCTTTTTTTCAGTCTCAAGTTAAGGTCACTGTTCTCTCTTTACCTGCCCTTAACCGTGAGGACATCACATCAGCACTGGTGTCAAAACTAAAATCAGATTTTCGCCAGCTAACTGAAAACCAGTGGAGCCTTTTATTCCAGTCCTGTCTATCCTGTCCATCCCCTCTCTACCTCAATTTAGCCTATGCTGAGACCAGGAAATGGAGTTCCTTTACACCAAAAGAGAATCTTAACATCCCTATGGATCCAAATAAACTCTTTGTGAGCATCCTTGTTAGTTTGGAGCGAGAGCATGGGCCGTGTTTGGTGCGACGCACAGCTTTGCTCATCTCACTGTCCCGTTCTGGTGTGACCGAGGAGGAACTGTTAGTGCTTTTGGGTCGTGATGATCACGTCATACGTGAGATGGCGGTTTTGCATAATCAGACGCTTCCCGTTTCTGAATACTCCCCAGTGCCGTATGCGTTTGTAGCACGACTGCTGCATGGTCTGAAGGGTTACGTAACAGAAGTGGAAAGTGACGGCACGTGGGTGCTGCGCTGGACTCATGCAGAGTTCGCCAGCGTCGCCCTGGAGCGATACACACTAACAGAAGACTCAATAAAAGCTGTGCATGCAGACTTTGCAGATTATTTTAATGGGAATGTCCCAAATAGCCAAGTTTTTCAGCCGCTAGCCTGGATCAGGAAGGAGAAGGGCAGGAGGTGCTATGAATTTAATTTGCGCAAGCTCCATTGTTTGCCTTATCATTACATCCATTCCGAGCAGATTGTTCCTTTACTCACGCAGTGTCTGTTTAACTACGAGTTTCTGCTGCATAAGCTGTGGGGTCTGTCCATCTATCATGTCGAGGAGGACCTTAAAGCTGCCATCATACCGGATAAGTACGATTATGAGCTCAACATACAAGTTTGTTCTGCAGGAATAGCTGTTTTATATAATAGGGTTAAAATAGTCTAACTTTGAAATAACATGCTAAATATACAGAAATATATTTTTATTTCTATTATATAAATGATGACAGAATTTTTGAATGAGTTATCCCTTTAATATTAGTTTAAAAAAAAGTGTCTGAATTTATGATTTATGAATAAATGTTGAGACAGTGTATCCTGTGTGTATGTTACAGAGAGCTTCTGGATGTGAAGGTGTTGGGTCAGATTTTGTGCCTTTCTCATTCTGTGCTATTAAAGGATCCATGCCAGCTGGCCTCTCAACTCTTGGGCCGTTTAGAGCGGATCATTTCCCAAGATAAACCTGTTACTTCAGGTACACACAAACATAAGCACCAACACAAACATATACAGTTGAGGTCAAAAATGTACATACACCTTGCAGAATCTGCAAAATGTTAATTATTTACCAAAATAAGAGGGATCATACAAAATGCATGCTATTTTTTATTTAGTATTTCAGTCCCAAGTTAAGGTCACTGTTCTGTCACTACTTGCTCTTAACCATGAGGACATCACATCAGGATCGGTGTCAAGACTAGCATCAGATTTTCACCAGCTAACTGAAAACCAGTGGAGCCTTTAATTCCAGTCCTGTCTATCCTGTCCATCCCCTGTCTACCTCAATTTAGCCTATGCTGAGACCAGGAAATGGAGTTCCTTTACACCAAAAGAGAATCCAAATAAACTGTGAGCATCCTTATTAGTTTGGAGCGAGATCATGGGCCGGTTTGATGCAATGCACAGCTTTGCTTATCTCACTGTCCTGTTCTGGTGTGACCGAGGAGGAACTGTTAGTTCTTTTAGGTTGTGATGATCATGTAATACGTGAGATGGCAGTTTTGCACAATCAGAAGCTTCCCGTTTCTGAATACTCCCCAGTGCCGTATGCATACACCTTGTAGAATCTGCAAAATGTTAATTATTTTATCAAAATAAGAGGGATCATACAAAATGCATGCTATTTTTTATTTAGTACTGACCTGAATAAGGTATTTCACATAAAAGACATTTACATATAGTCCACAAGAGAAAATAATAGTTGAATTTATAAAAATTACCCCATTCAAAAGTTTACATAGACTTGATTCTTAATACTGTGTTGTTACCTGAATGATCCACAGCTGTCTTTTTTTTTTTTTCAGTGATAGTTGTTCATGAGTCCCTTGTGTTTCCTGAACAGTTAAACTGCCCGCTGTTCTTCATAAAAATCCTTCAGGTCCCACAAATTCTATGGGGTTTCAGCATTTTTGTGAATTTGAACCCTTTCCAAAAATGCCTGTATGATTCTGAGATCCATCTTTTTACACTGAGGACAACCGAGGGACTCAAAAGTTCAAAAGCTTACTGATGCTTCATAAGGAAAAACGATGCATTAGGGGGTCGGGGTGAAAACTTCTGAACAGAATGAAAATGTGTATATTTTTCTTATCTTGCCTAAATGTCATATTTTGTTTCATTTAGTACTGCCCTTCAGAAGCTACCGAAGATACTTACATGTTTCCCAGAAGACAAAATAAGTTAAATTTACCCTGATCTTCAAACTTAAAATGTTTTCACTCCCTGGCTCTTATTGCATTGTATTTCCTTCTGAAGCGTCAGTGAGTGTTTGAACCTTCTGTAATAGTTGCATTTGAGTCCTCAGTGTGAAAAGGATCTCAAAGTCATACAGTCATTGTTGGAAAGGGTACAAAGTTGTTCAAAACCAAAGAATTTGTGGGACCTGAAGAACAGCAGGCAGTTTAACTGTTTAGGAAAAACAAGGGACTCATGAGCAACTATCACTAAACAAAAACACAGCTGTGGATCATTCAGGTAACAACACATTTTGAACGGGTTATTTTTATAAATTCAACTATTACTTTCTCTTGTGGACTATATGTAAATGTCTTTTATGTGAAATATCTTATTCAGGTCAGTACTAAATAAAAAATAACATGCATTTTGTATGATCCCTCTTATTTTGGTTAAATAATCAACATTTTGCAGATTCTGCAAGGTGTACGTAAACTTTTAACCTTAACTGTATATATAAAAATGTGAAATATGAAGTCATATCTCTGTGTATGTGTTGTTCAGGTGACCCAAGACGATACTCTTATCTGCATGATCTGTTGGCACAGTGCAAGAGCTCTTCTCTACCAGTTCTCGTGCCCTCCTACACCTGTCTGCTTCCTCCAGGTGGACTCGTACACACACACCTTTCAGGTACATGTATTGAATTTCTGGGTATCTGCTGGAGGGCTCCATTTCCCAACCATTCAGTTAGTGATTTTAGTCAGTTTTGGCTTGTGTCTGATTCCTAGATTAATTAATAATGTATTTTAAGTAGAGGTGGACAATATACCAGTAGACGCAATTAACTGGTAGAAAGTTGTCAACTGGTAGAGATTTTGGACTGTCATCTTTATGGTGGTTACACGCGCATACAACGTTTTGTGCTACCTGGCGCGAGAAGGTACCTTTTCTAAAGGTACACGTTTGATTAAAAACAATAGCTAGTGTGGTGGCTGCAATATAGCCTACATAAAACCTACCAACATCAGCCGTCATGACTTATTGCAAGAGGAAAATTCAGTTTTGCATAAAACTGAAGAATATTTGGCTCTGCAACTGGCCAAGTGAAGTGACAAATCATGCTGGAGGATTTGCTGCTCAGCAGATAATGTGCTCATTTGTGATCTTGTAAGACGTGGTCCCTTTATACGGAGGGCGTGTGATCGCGAAATTGAAAGTGAATAGTCATTCAAAAGATATTTACATATTCCGCATACGATAGCGGCTCTCTGATGCGCTGAAATTATATTTAATATCAGAATGACTGCGTGAGCCCGAAATTCCGCAGGAGCGGGATCGATAAAACAGTCTTTTTATAGGGCTTTAATACAAAAACGCACACAATGAATGGCGACTGTAGAAAGCAAAAGCCAAATCCCGGACATTTTGGGCGATTTAGAAATCCTGGCCAGACGCATCTTTTAGGTCCAAAAAGAGGACATGTTCGGCAAAAAGAGGACGTATGGTCACCCTAACTATAGAAAAATCAAGCAAGCTAGTATGCATAGGGCATGACGTGTTGGCAAAATAACACGTTAGGGGACCGGAGGGAATAATGTGGAAATTTTTCCAAAAAACTTGTTGCACAAAATAAATTCAAGCACTTTTAAGGACCTGTATCTTACGTATGTTTATTTTCAAAAACTTTCCAGGGCCTTGAAATAGTTTATTCAGATTCACAGACTTTCAAGGATTTCAAGGACCCGTGGGAATCCTGAGTTTATTTATAATATTTTACAATATTATTTATAAGTTTTGTGCAGATCTGTAATGGAAACGCACTTAGTGACACTGATGACAAGAATTATGAAATTCCTATGGTATCTCAAATTTTGATATCATAAAACCTCATTTAACAGTCGAGATATATATTGTTACAATGAAATAAAATTACTCATGTCATGATATAAGATTTTGGTCATATCGCCCACCCCTAATTTTAAATGCCATATACATGTAAAATAATACATGACGCATAATTCTCAAAAGCACTGGTTAGTCTGAGAATTGACATTTTGGAGCCTTGGGTTTCTTTGGGAATTTCCTAGGTGGTTTTAGAGTAATGGTTTCAGATTTATGAGTAAATTAAGGTCTTTGGTCAACATTATATGAAGAGACATAAAATACACACAGTGATAACTGTCATAAATGTGTAACAGTCATAAATGTGAATTTTGAATTCACTGTATGCTTTAAAAATGTAAGCCGATAAGTTATCAGATACATAAGACAGCAGATGTCCAGTGAAATATAGGCCAGTTAACAAGCACATAAACTCACATCCTGTACTTTGGTACTTCACACAAAAAGTGGGAAACAGTTGGGCTTTTTTAAAAAAAAAAACACCCAAAATTAACTCAACACCAGTGTTGTTATTGTTAACTAAAACTATTAAAATAGTTCAACTCAGTATTCGAAATAAAGCTGAAATTAAATGCAATATATATTTTAGAAGAAAATGTTGAAAAAATGTAAATGTTGCCTTGCCAACTAACTGAATAGAGTATGTTTAAGTACTAACATTTTTAAATCTAAAACAAAAATAAAATAAAGCTAAATAGAAATTAAAACAACACATAACAAAATTAGTTAAACTGAATTTAAATTAAAAACTAAAAAGATAAAAATATAAGCCATTTCAAAATATAACTAATAAATACTTTGATAGTATATAAATATTGCTAAAATAACACTGCTCTACATATGGTATTTTTCTAAGACAGTGTATTGTGAGAAGTCATCTAAAATGACTCCCACGGATTCACTTTCTTAAGAAAGCTAGTTTATTTTATTTCCATTTCTTAATATATTTCTTGCAATTCTCGAATACATAGATTGCTAATATGGATTTTATTCATAGTGCCAACTTGGCATTACTGCCAACTTACTGACCTCTGCCAGCAAGCAGAAGAAGGAAGTGAGTTTATGCGGTTTTGACGAATGATGCATCACGTGGAATTAGGCACACAGATGTCTTGGTAGCATTTTTAAAGCAGTGGTTTCAAAATACACATTTGAGGATTGATTATGTGGAATTTATGTTGCCTAACAACAAATCTGTTGAAGTGTTTCCAACCACATGTTATTTTACTAAAAAATAAAAAGTGGCCTTTCTGAAACCCAATAGGAAACTCCATAGGGAACTCATGGTGAATTAGTCTTCCATTCTGGCCTACAGATTGACCTCACATGAGAACAGCTCTATAACGTGCCGTGATACTCTATAAAGTACTAAAAGCATAGAACTCTAAAATAAGATTGTTTGTTACATAAAGGACAAATTATCTGTCCTTAACATCCTGACCCATATTTAACTAGGTCATATGAGTGCTGTGACAGCTCTGGCTCATGGTCGGCATTACATCGTTTCCTGTTCCTCTGATGGAATGCTAAATCTGTGGCATCTGGATGAGCAAACGAGACCCCTGAGGTCCTTACCAAGGGCTCATGGTTCTGCAATAGACTGGGCCGCTGACTCGCTCACCCTCTGTCTGGACGACAGTGTGCTTGTGCTGCAGATGGGCCACTGCCTGCAGGTAAGAGAAGTGGATTCTGGGAAGGTGCTGTACGTGGAGAAGGACTCTCTGGATGTTCCTGTGGTCACAACTGCCTGCGATGGACGGTTGCTGGTGGTTTTTTATGACGGAAGTCACCTGGTTAAGGTGAGACCTCAGGCAGTCCGTTCTTCCTATTTGTACTGTACACTGTAAAAAAAATATAATCCTGTTAAACTGAAAGTTAAAAAGGCATATACTTAAACAAACTGAATCAAAATGCAAAAAAATACCAAAATCAGCTTTTTGTTTTACGGTTTACTGATAATAACCACATGGTGAATCAAAGTACGTAATTAGGCCCATATGATTTTGGCGATGTGGAAAACGCAGACGGAATCGCGGAATCCAGTCATAAAAATGGAATTAACTGTATAATGCAGAATGTCACAGAATAAATCAAAAGTAGGTCAGTACACTTAAACCAAGATGCGATATGGACTAATGTCTATAAATATTAAGCGGCAAAAAGACTTCAAATATGAATCCTGCATGATCTGCGTGTCTCTGTGTGAATGAATGGCGCAGACCCGTGATTTCGTTTACTACACATACTGAAGTGCGTGTGACGCCTGCGGTGATTTCAGCCTCTGCGCCTCAATATATGAGTAGATGAACACCATATCATATACAAACAGAAACATAAACATCTTCAAGGCAACCCGTTAAAATAAAAGTTCGGTTTAACTTGAAGAAAATGTGACAAAAAATATAAGACTGTAATGATAGTATTTCCACTAATAATAAAATCATTATTAAAACATTATTTTTTATGGAATATTTTGCAGAAAAATTATTTATTTACCAGAAAAATGTAAATAAAAACACATTATTTCTGAAATTAATGAATAAATAAAATAATATATTTTTTAAAATAAAATCAATTAATTAGAGATGCTTTTGATTTTTAAATTTAATCCAGAAAATTAATGTAAATCGCAGAATTTAGTCAAATAAAAACTAAATTTGACCAAAAAAAAAATTTTATAGTATGTAATTTTTTATAGTTTTATATTATTTTAATAGTATATAATTTTGGTTAAACTCTTAATAAATCGCTGTTAAATTGTGTAAGTTTCATGATTTTATTTAATTAGACATGCTTTTTAATTAATAAAATTTAATTTAATTATTAAAACTTTTAATTTAATTAAAATGGGGAAAAAACAGAATTCAGAAAAATTA
Source organism: Labeo calbasu (assembly GCA_019740295.1). Classification (NCBI taxonomy): domain Eukaryota; kingdom Metazoa; phylum Chordata; class Actinopteri; order Cypriniformes; family Cyprinidae; genus Labeo; species Labeo calbasu. Next base: position 16,673 of record JAHKKF010533498.1, read on the forward strand.
AAACTGAAAAAGTCCTACTAATGTAACTAATATACATAAACCATCCAATAAATATTGACTATATATTACATAAAATGTAACAAAAACACTCTAATGTACATTGCTGATAATAAAGATTAGAATAAACTATATAAAATGTAATCTAATGTGATATCACATCCTTTTACTGTTTTTCACAATAAATTGCATGGTAATTTACATTTTTACCTGCAAAAAAACATCGGTTTGACAGTAATAATGTGACGTTTAACCATTTAAAGTTGTTGTATATGGTAATATATATTTAACCAATTAACAGCCATTGACATTATAAAAGAGTATGACCAGTTATCAGTTCAGTTCTGTTTCTCTTTTATTCTGCTTCTAGGTGTTTGATCTTGTGGCGTCTTGTTTGCTGTTGCGTTGTGTAAACCTCACCCTCGAATTTGAGCCCATCCACAAAGATCAGTCCATCTTACTGTCTCATCACTCTGTTAAAGACTACGTTCTCTTCGCCTACAGGTTATTAGTACATTACAACCCACACACACATTTGGATTAATTAATCATCTCGGTATTTTGTTCTTAAATAACAAATGTGCTCTCACATAATACGGTAGATATCCAATTTCCAGCCATGTGTGAAAACAATGACACTGTCCTCGGACTGATTTATATTGTCTGGTCACATAATGTATTATTTAAGAGTCTGCTTCTCACCCAGCTCTAGTGTATGTGTGTGTGTGTATGCGTTCACGCTACTGGTTACTTTTCTTGTCAATGGTTTCGTGTAACACTGTAGAAAAAATGCGTGAAGGCTTTCCCAGAAGCTGTTTATGTTTCTCAGATTTCATTACATGATTAAAAAGCATGGATTAATCAGGATAGATGATTGAAAGGAGTAATGAACCTTTGCTCCTAATGTGATAAAGCTGGAAGCATACATGCAACATTCATGCAAATAATAACAGTCAGAATATGGCTCTTGTTGTTTGCCAGTTCCCTTTTTTTATCTCTCTCCCTAATGATTTCCTGTGTCCTCTCTACAGTCTCTGTCAAAAAAACCCAAAATGACAAGAGTCATATTATAAGGAATCAAATACTTCGTGATAAAAGAGTTCATTGTACTGTGGAAAAATACTGTCAGAACCCAGAACTTCCTTCCCAGTTCGAAATTACCTATTACTGAAACTAAGCTGCAATTTTTTTTTTGTACTTCAGCAGCTTTCTGACCACAGATAGATTAATGCATTTAAACAAACAGCCCACATGTCAGTGACTTCTGTTGAGAGTTCAAGAACTTTACCCACAGGATAAATGCTATTATTACTGAACATGGGAGGAGGTATAAGAGAAAGATATGGGAAATTGCACCCAACTCTGTGCTGTTTCCATTTGCATGTTGCACATGCTGCTTTGCATGTCCTCCTAAGAATCCCAGTGTTAGAAAATAGCAGCTGAAATGTAACTTTAACTTGCCCCTGATCATTTCAATCTGAAATTGTTTCTGTGGCACAATTCGGCATGGATTATTTAGTGAACGTGTCATAAAGTAATAAAGGTTTTGATCAAGAGGATGTTATTAAAGGATGTGACAGTTAAAAACTATTTTGGGCTTGACAGCAAACATGCAACCTGTGAGTAACTGAAGCACAGCACTGTTACTCATGTCACATGCATAAGAGTCTTGAAAATATATACACTACTGCTCAAAAGTTTGAGGTTTGTAAGATTTTTTAAAGGGGTCATCGGATGCCTATTTTCCACAAGTTGATATGATTCTTAAGGGTCTTAATGAAAAGTCTATAATATACATTGGTTAAAAATTCTTAATGGTTGTGTAAAACAACACCCTTTTTACCTTGTCAAAATGAGCTCTGCAAAAATCATCCCATTCTGAGGGATTGTTCCTTTAAATGCAAATGAGCTCAGCTCACCCCGCCCCTCTCTACGCTCTGTGGAGTGACGTGCTGCTCTGAGAGGTTGTTTACTTTAGCCACGAAACTTGCTAACTAGCACGTTATTAGGAAAGGTGATTGCAGAGATTCATTAAAAAAAAAAACTTATACTCACTTCTGCTGTAAGTGAAGCTAAATC
>JAHKKF010533500.1:8511-27318 GCA_019740295.1 Labeo calbasu
GTAATGATTTAAAATATACTTTAAAGTAAAATTTTAATCCATTGTTGGGGAAAGTTACTTTTTAAAAGTAATGCATTACAATATTGCGTTACTCCACAAAGACGTAACTAATTGTGTTACATAGTTACTTTTTTATGGACCTTTTTTTACAACAAAATAAGTGTACTTCTTCAAAACATGACAAAATATTATTAAAACGTAATGATTTAAAATATACTTTAAAGTAAAATTTTAATCCATTGTTGGGGAAAGTTACTTTTTAAAAGTAATGCATTACAATATTGCATAACTCTTCAAAAAAGTAACTAATTGTGTTACTCAGTTACTTTTTTACGGACCATTTTTACAACAAAATAAGTGTACTTCTTCAAAACATGACAAAATATTATTAAAACATAATGATTTGAAACATACTTTAAAGTAAAACTGTTAACCCAGTGTTGGGGAAAGTTACTTTCTGAAAGTAATGCATTACAATATTGCATAACTCCATAAAAAAAGTAACTAGTTGTGTTACTTTTTATGCAAGTAATGCATTACATTACTTTTGCATTACTTTTTGTCACTTGGGCTGGGCTTGCTTATTTGATTTTGATAACAAAAAAAACTCAGATATTTCATTGTAAATTTAAAAGTAAAACTTTAGTACTTTACTAGTTACTTGAAAAAGTAATCTAATTACGTAACCCATGTTACTTGTAATGCGTTACCCTCAACACTGAATTTGACATTATCACAAAATGCACTTTTTTTGAAAGTGTACTTAAGTGTGTTAAGAAACAGTCATGAAAGTGTCTCTCTTTAAGCCACTTAAGTGGACTTTTATTTTATTAATATTATTTATAATTTTTTCACAAGGGCTTTCTCACGGCACCTTTTCACAAACGTGCACAGAAAAAAATGCAAAAAGTATTCCACTGTCATAATAAAAATATAGTTTTAATACTTCTGTGGCTGGTATGCCATCAAATTTAAGGTTAGTAAATTCTCTCAATTCACTCTCCATTGGCAGGTGCGCCACACAGCTTTAGCTTTAGACCCTGACGGCACCTGACTCGAGACCAGATTAGAAACTTTGACGGCCGCATGTTAAATGGTCTGTCAAATTCGATTGAACTCAAAGAAAATAACCCCTGGGAACTCTCTCTCTGCTCTTTAGAACGATACAGATTCCTCGGCAGCGGCATAAAGGCATTGCTCTCCTGGAATGTGTATTCTTTGGAGGAGCCACTTGGAGCAAATTTGACTCTTTTCTCTTCTCCTCTTGTCACCCACCTTCTTGCCGGTGACGTGGTGAGTGGAATGCATGGGCGTCTAGTGCGTTTCAAAGATCAGACGCATGCCAGACCCTTCAGGAGAGACAGACAATGAACATCACGCTTAAGTTGTCCTTCAGCGAAGCCCCCTCTGAATCCAGCAATGCATCACACGGGACGGGGTGACGCTGCTGTGAATCAGGGGCAGACCCATGCTGTTGCGGCCCCTGATCTACTCAAAAACAAATGCGACCACACGCATTCCCCCCTGCTAGAGGAGCGCCGAAAACAATGCATCCACATAACTGAGAGAGACAGACAAAAACTCACTGAGAGGGAGGAGTCTGTCACAGAGTCTGTCAACAAGTCTAGAAGGGGGTGTTGTCACTTTAAACTCCGCCCACTCAGGGATACGCCCCCACAACACAGTGGGCGGTGAGTCTAACACAGAACCCATTTTCCAATGCAGTCAGCTCATGCAGATGCGTTCTGTCAAATATAACAGTGATTTAGTGGCTATAAAAAGAGAGTCAAAGCTGCTGAACACCAAAACACAAGCAGCCATTTCTTAATCATATCTAGAGAACAGAATATTATAAAGTCTTAGGACCACAAACAATATCAACCAGCCCAAAGTCATAAAGCTTTGTTAGAAATTTGAGACTGCAGCTGTAAAATCACATTTGCGTTCATGCATATTCAGTCTAGTGTGTTGCTACGATTTGTGATAACATATGGGAATCAATGGTTTGGTTGGTTTCATTAACCTCAAACCTTTTCACTTTATTGTACTAAATGTGCACATTTTTAAAGTGTTAAAGAAAACAATATTTAATATAATAAAAAAAATCATGAAATTTAAATGCACTTAAATTGTTTCTTACATAGACTTTTACAAAAATGTGCACTTTGTAATAATGTGCAATTAAAAGTTTTACTGTAAAGTGCATTTAAAATAGTCGCCCTTTTGTAATCTTATTCATTTATAGGTACACTTATTTTGATGAGTTGACTAACAAACGTAAGCACATTTTTAATTTTAACTTAACAGTGTTATTCAATATTTAGTGCAATTAATCACGATTAATCACATCCAAAACAATTTGTGTATACATACTGTACAGTATGTGTGTGTGCTTTGTTTATTTATAAATATACACACATACATGTATATATTTCAAAAATAAATTTAATATATAGTTATATTTATATGTATGGATACATACATACATGTACATATTTATAAAATATATACATGTACATCTGTGTTTTTATATATAAATATGCACAGCAGACATACATATATTATGTAAACACAAACTTTTATTTTGAATGTGATTAACCATGATTAATCAATCTGAGAGCACTAAATTACATTTGAAGTGAATCATTACAATTATGAAAGACAACTGAATTATGAAATTACAAATAAAAATGTACTTAGTTTCTACATTTTTTGAATTGCAACTCCTTAAACATTTTAATAGAAGTTTATATAAGTATATTTTAGATCATCATGAATCCTTGCAAAGTACATTACAACTATGAAAGACAACAGAATGATAAAAATTATATATAAAAATATACTTTTACATTTTTTCAAAAGAAGTTCATAGAAGTTTTTATAAAAGTATATTTTGGATTGTTGTGAATCCTTGCAAAGTACATTACAGTTATGAAACAGAATCATGAAATAAAATGTACATAAAAAAGATAAATAAATTGTTGAGTCAACTTAAAATAATTTGTTACCCTGCAGACTTAAAATTTGAAGTTCAGTCAACTCAAATAAGTGTAGTCAACTTAAAATGTTGTCTAAGTGAAAACTTGAAAACAAGTTGGTTTGTTAAACTTAAAAGCTGGGCTTGTTACCCAGCTGCCTTAACATTTTAAGTTGAATGAACTCAAATATCACTTAGTACAACTTAACATTTCAAGTTGACTAAAAATATAAGTTGATTGAACTTCAGATTTTAAGACAGCTGGGTAACAAATTATTTTAAGTTGAATCAACAAATTGTTTTTACAGTGTAGTTGCACTTATATAAAAGTAAACAATAATGCAGCTTCATTTAATAGCAGTTAAGTATATAATGTTTGTAATTAATACAACAAATTTTGCTAAAGTGTACTTCTTTTTTATAATGGAAAAGAGCAGCATGAACATTCTACTGAACATCTGCTTTCATATTCTCTGAATTGTTTTTATAATAATCATATGGGTTTGAAAAGTCATTTATGTACTAAATATTTCAGGAAAAAATATATAAGAAAATATAAGAATATTATATTATTTTATATTTTAGTTCATGTATAAAATTTTAACTGAAACTTATTCCAGACAAAAGTAAAGCTGGAGCACAGATCTACATCTGACGGGATTTTCTATGGAAAGACACTGTCAGACAGCAGGTGTCAAATCTGTAGACTAACTTTTTTGGAGGTTCGTAATTCTTATTTTCTTTGTTTTTCTTTTGAACCGCTCTTTGAAGTGCGTAATGCGTGTTTATTGTTTTTACTTTGCCCAGAGCGTCCCTCCTGCCATTATTCCCATGAACAAAAGGAAATGAGCAGCTCCATATCCTGTAGACAGAGCCATCGCTTTCAACTGCTTATTGGAGAGGGGGTGCAGAGACCAGCAAAAGCACATGGAAAATACCTCTCAGAGAGCACACGGAAAACTCAGACATCAGATCCACACCAAAACAATCAGCGAAGCTTTACACAAACTACTCAAATACTTCAAACGTAAAAGTAAGCACGGAATCCAAAAAAGGAATCATTCCACTCTATTTGAAAAAAAAAAAAAAAACAACAACAACTAGTAAACTAAACTAAAATAGGTTGTAAAGTAGAAAATATAAACAGTGATTTTCCATGCAAAGCATGCTTCCACAGGGTGTTGTTGTCAGAGCATTTCTGAGCAGGGCTCGAGTTAACTAAAACTAAAACCAAGAAAAAAAAGTTACTTGAAACAAAAGAGATGTATAACTGATATAAAATACTGTTTTTCACGGATCACAAATGAAGATATTTTAAAGAACGCTGAGAAACAAACAACATTCAAGCCTACTGACTTTAAATGTGTGCACTAAAAGTACTGTGGGATCCTTTTTATGCTCCGCAGAAGAAAGGAAGTCATACAGGTTTGGAACGACATGAGGGTGAGTAAATGATAACAGAAGTTTGATTTTTAAGTGGACTATCTCCATGAGCAATAGTAAACAACTCTAATGATGCACCAGCGAAACAGTTTTGGGTCAGTACTTTAGGTCACTATCTGTAAACTGACAGAGATACGAGGCCTGTGTGTATCGAAATCTCCCATCCTCCCCTGCTAAAGGGTTACAGATGTCTTCCCAGAAGGGGATGTCTGTTGACGGTCAGCAACACTGTGTACAAGAGCCACTGAAGAGCTACAAACCTGCTTCTTTATTTAAACGTCGTAAAACACTTTGGCATGGAGCTCAGAGGAGCGGCGCGGTACACAAAGCAGTCGCTGTCAAAACACTTTCATCCTCTATCGGGTATTATTCGCAAACTAAAACGCATCTGGGCGATCGACTGTTCCGTGCAGAAGGGCCTAGTTAAGTTAGCCACTTTCTTTGCTCTACTGCCAGGCGTACATTAATGAAATCAAAGCCTGGAGTGCAGAAATACACTCTTATCTGCTTGATAAGACCGTCCAGGGAGAAAATCAGCCATCTTGAAGGAGTTCTTTGTTTTCAGATGTTTAAAGTGATGGAATCATGGTGTAAGTTAGGACTCGGGTCCACGAGAAAGGTCAATAAACCACTGCACCCTAAAGGGATGTACACACAGAACTTTCCCTAGTAAAAAAGTAATTGATTTAAAATGCCTTTATTTTATACTAAGTATAGTTCAAGTCTATTAAAATATTTACTGACATATCGCTTGAGACTTCATATAAAAATTGTAATTAAACTTTATTTGGACATTTGGACATACGCACATTTCTTAATATTAAGCCGGAAATATGTTTTAATGGCAGTATTGATGAGGACTGTATGATCTTTAAATAATACCTTAAATGCAAAATATTTAAAGTGTACCTAAAGTTCACTGTAAAAAACAAAAAACACAATTTGTTGAGTCAGCTTAAAATAATTTGTTACCCTGCTGCCTTAAAATTTGAAGTTCAGTCAATTCAAATAATTTTAGTCAACTGGAAATGTTAMGTTGTACTAAGTAACAACTTAGATATTTGTGTTTGTTAAACTTAACAGATGGGTAAGTAACCCAGCTGCCTTAAAATTTTAAGTTGAATCGACTTTTCTTTAAAGTTTTTTAAATTTTCTAAGTTAATTTAACATTTCAAGTTGAATAAACTTTTCTTTTTTGAGATGACTGAACTTAAAAATTTTAAGTGCAATAGTTCCACTTTAGCACAATCACATATACTTAAGTATATCTTTAGTTGTACTTCAGCACTACTTCTGCACAATTAAAGTGCATTAAGTACAAAATTAGTTGTAGACTTTAAATATATCAGTTTAGTGTACTAAAAGTACAATTGCAGGGTGTTTTTTTAAGTGCATAATATGTAAATGTATTTGTAGAACACTTAATAAATGTATTTTAAATACATTTTAGTATATTTATTTTTCCATTGTTTTTCTATGTAAACATGTTAGATGGTTATGCTTGATGTCTCTACTTAAAATAAGTTTCATTTTAGTGTCCATTATCTACTTTTAATAGTTTTATAAATCGTAACTCACACATATTTCACTTCCAAACCAAGCAAACGTTAGACAGTGTGGCGAATTAATATCAGTCGTGTGGAATTCTGTTGGAATGATTAGATTTCGCCCAGGAAAATTTGTCGAACATCGGTAAATGTGATCGCACCTTAAGACCAGAAATTGAAGTAAAAACACAAAATATTTAGGTGGCGCTTGTAGAACATTAGATTTCCATTTTACCGTTTCTCTGACAGACATTTGTTGCGAAAATCTGGTGTGACAAACATTTTACTTTGAATTAATGGCTGTTCACAGACGCAAACATTTGCATGGCGTCAATACGACAGATTTTTTACAGAATCTCTTTTCCATCGCCCTGCGAAGAAAACTGGACAACCAATAAGATATAACTATTTTGTTAAGCGACAGTGAATACATTACAGTTAAAATTAACTCAATTAAATCTACTTCTGTACTTTTAATAATCAAATATTTAAAATGTAAAGTATAACATTTGATATAATTGGAAAGTGCACTTAAATGTGTTGCGAAACACAGTCATGAAAGTATCTCTGTAAGTACGTGTAAGTGGGCTTTTATTTCATTACTATTATATTATCTGCCATTACAGAATTTTACAAAAATAAAAGGAAAAATAAACTTTTAAGTAGTGCTGGGCAACGATTAATCATGATTAATCGCATCCGCTCCCTGACAGTAGGTGGCGCTTGTATAAAAGCAGATTTCCAGTTTTCCGTTTCTCAGACAGACATTTGTTGCGAAAATTTGGTGTCACATACATTTTCCTTTGAATCAATTGCTGTTCATTTGCATGTCAAATATTTGCATGCCGTCAATACGACAGAATCTCTTTTCCATCGCACGATTGACATATTTTGTTAAGTGACAGTGAATAGTAAAGTAAAAATCTGAAACTTGTTTTTTTGTTGGAAAGTTTAGGCTGTTGCACACCAGACGAGACACCACACCACGTCTTTACAATGTTTTGAGTCGTTGCTGGGTGCCGCTGAAAAACACCGAATGGCGTCGGCAGTGTGCGTACGCTCACAGAAAACAATTTTAAAGATGTGTTCGAATTTTAAAGATGTGACGCAACACTTCTCGTCCAGTGTGCGACCACCTTTGTGCAGAGCTATTTATAACAGGGTGTTTCTGCTTTTCTGTAAGCGCCACCTACTGTCAGAAAGTAAATTTACATTTTAATTTGATGTTCATTGGTCTGAACAAACTGCATGAGAAAAAATAAATAAATAAATTGGACAGAATTTTCATACCAAACATTTGTTTTGGTGTAATGAGATTCTGACACCGATTTTGAGAATTTGTCGCAATTATGACGTGAATGTTTATTTTGGTCTAGCATTCAAATTTTAATGTTCATGTTTTCTCAGGCCTTTAGAGTATGCAGAAACGCACAGGAGATGATGTATACTATCTTTTGAAACAGTCAGTGAAGACGAGGCTTCAAACAAAGGCTGATGTACACAGTCTAGTTGAGAGGACCATAAATAACAGATGCTTTTTCTGTACTGGATATGTGTGAGAGCACAGAAGCCCCCCATCAGCTGCTGCCGTGTGTGAAACGCAGCTCTAGTGTTATTGTAGACGTCAATGAGCTTACTGGGCACTTCATAACACTGGCCTTTGTCTGAAAACACCACAATACCACTGACTGTTTCAATGGAGTGCCATGTGTTTCACTTAATGAGTACAAATATAACCTGTGTAGTTATAGTGTACAATATGGCAACCTGTGATTTGTTAGCTTAAAGAGCCATTTCTACCTGATTTGACATAAACATTTACTTTTTGGTATAAATTAATGCATATTGGTTGATTCAGTGATGCTAAATAATAATGCTAGGGTGACGAGTCCAAGTCAACCCTTTTACAACAGATGTAAAAAGAATACTTGTTACAGAAATAATATATTAATAATAGGGCTGTCAAACGATTAATCACGATTAATCGCATACAAAATAAAAGTTTGAGTTTGCCTAATATATGTGTGTGCAATAAATAAATAATATATTTATCTTAAATATATACATAATTATATATACATAATAATTACATATAGTACACACACATATATTAGGCAAACTTTTATTTTGTATGCGATTAATCGCGATTAATCGTTTGACAGCCCTAATTAATAATCATACTTACAAAATAATAATATACTGAATGTTATGTTTTTGCACCCTTGCTTGCATTTTATTTGTATTTAAATTAAACTGTATTATGGTTTACATATATATTAAATGTAACTGACTGAAATCTGAAGTACTTTTTGGCCCACTTAATTAAAAATTTTCTGTATATGTAATTTCATAATTCTATTGCCTTCGAAATATGATTCAAGTGTACTGCTGAATATAATGGTGAATTAAAATATATCATCATTTGTAAGTAATATATTTAAATATATTTGGAAGTACACAAATATATTCAGATGTTATTTCAAATAACACATTACAGTTAAACTTATACATGGTAAATAAGTCTACTTCTACTTTTGTATTATTAAAAACAAAATATTTACAATTTAAAGTAAAACATTTGATATAATTGCAACGTTACTTAAATGTGATGAGAAACAGTCAGAAAATGACTGTTTAAGTACACATAATTTGGCATTTATTTCATTAATATTATATTATCTGCCATTACACAATTTTACAAAAAATAAAAGAATAAATAAACATTTAAGCAGTGCTGGGCAATGATTAATCGCGATTAATCGCATCCAAAATAAAAGTTTTTGTGTACATAACACATGTGTGTGTGTATTTATTATGCATAATAACATACAGTATATATTTTGAAAATATTTACATCTATTTACATGGATATATTTATATTAATATAATTTATATTACATATAAATCTACTATAAACATAACATATTTTCTTAAATATATGCATGTGTGTGTATTTGTATACACATAATAAATATACACAGTACACACACACATATATTATGTACACGAAAACGTATTTCAGACGTGATTAATCGCGATTAATTGCGATTAATCGTTGCCCAGCACCACTTTTAAGATTTGAAAATGTAATGCAATTAAGCATAAATATTGCTTATTCTCAAGTCTTTATAACATTCTGGGTGCAAACTGTAAGTTTTATCACTCAGAAAAGTAATTTTGTGATGTATCATTAAACTTATAGCAATATTCCAAACATTAAGTATGAGCAATAGTGATAGAGCACTGCTAATACTGTTTAATTTGCTAGTATCTAGCCAGTAAAATATAAGATCTAGCCATATTTTTATTCTGCTATCCAGAGGTCCATCTGTTTACATCCATCAAGTTTGTAAAGTCTCTTGTCCATCTATTTATTTCTACCAGTTCTGGCCATTTCTACAAAGACGCTGGTGTTCGGCGCTCCCTCACACGGCATTTCCTTCAACTTTAATTGCTTTTATACAGTTTATATCGGCGAGTCACGCAAGGCCCTGAAGTGATTCAAAAAAAAAATCATGGCTACAAAGAGACTTTTGTCTTTTGATGGCAGCTATCGGCGGAGAAGAAAGGGCCAGCCAGATGCGGCCCGACCAACCAGCGTCGCGCGACTAGATCTTCATGCCTTTCCAATTCACGCGCTGGACAGGAAGTCCCTCCAGCCACCGGAGTCCAGCATCTCCTCTCAAGCTCCGGAGCAGACTGAGAAAATCCAGAGTGGCATCCGTCTCCACAAACACATGTGTTATGTCTGCAGCACAGATAGCAGCGGGTCTGGGATTCCATTACAGGCCGCTTTATGCCACTGCGGCCCAAGAGCTATTGTTTTGCCGCTCACCCCTGCCAAGCTAGAAACATTGTCCTGACATTCCTTCAGCGTCAGCCCACGAGAAAGGGGGATAAATTTAACGACTTCTTCAGTAAACATTTCCCGCAGACCAGACTCAATAGTTACTCCGCTAACGGTGTTTTAAACCGTAATGCTACTGAATAAAAAGCTCGGTTTGGTTCGCTGAGAGACGTTACCTCTCCTTGACACAGCACATCTGGACTTCAATAACAGTTGAGCAGGATTTTGTTTAATAAACCTTCAGTTGCTACAGCAGACGCGTTTAGTTTACAGAATGAGTTGGATCAAGCAAAATGTTCCCCTCTCCACGTCACAGACTTCCACAGCGACTGTTATATATCAAACCCACAACTGCTCTGAGTTTATTTACCGCAATATCAACGTCATCACTGCCAGCCGGACTGAGGGCATATCAAACGCCAGTCAAACAACTAATAAATACCTCCGAATGGTAATAAAGTCTGTCTGCGCTACATGCCATTTTCATTTCTATGGGTGAATCTCACAAAACCCGTCTAGTACCTGACCTGGTTGTATTTCTCTCAGTCAAGTTAAAATACAAATAAATAAATAGAAATTATACTGATGGATGATGGCAATAAAGCATTTTAGGAACAATAAGACTTTTTGCACTGCAACATTATTTTCATAAAAAAGTTTTCTTTTAAATTAGAGCTGCAAAACGATTAGTCACGATTAATCGACTGAAAATAAAAGTTTATGTTTGCATAATATGTGTGTGTACTGAGTATATGTTATTATGTATATATAAATGCACACACATACACGCATATATTAAGGACAAATATGTTAGATTTATACGTAAAATATTTGGATTTATGTAACCCTGGACTACAAAACCAGTCTTAAGTCGTTGGGGTATATTTGTAGCAATAGCCAAAAATACATTGTATGGGTCAAAATGATCGATTTTTATTTTATGCCAAAAACCTTTAGGATATTAAGTAAAAATCATGTTCCATGAAGATATTTTGTAAATTTCCTACCGTAAATATATCAAAACTTAACTTTTGATTAGTAATATGGATTGCTAAGAACTTCATTTTAAAGGTGATTTTCTCAATATTTTGAGTTTTTTGCACCCTCAGATTACAGATTTTCAAATAGTTGTGTATCAGCCAAATATTGTCCTATCCTAACAAATCATACATCAATGGAAAGCTTATTTATTCAGCTTTCAGATGATGCATGCATATCAGTTTAAACAATTTGAACCTTATGAGTGGTTTTGTGGTTCGGGGTCACACGTACAAGTGTTTACATACAAACATGTACAATACATACAAATATTTTGTAAATATATACATATATGTGTCTGTATTTATATATACATAATAAATCTACACATATAGTATGCAAACATAATCTTTTATTTTAAGTCGATTAATCATGACTAACCGTTTTGCAGCTCTACTTTAAATTTTCATTGCTGTAATGTGAAAAATATATTTTTTGAATATAAAGTAAATACATTGTGGTAGTTTTTATTGTACTGCCTTTGCAGTGAGTTTGAAAACAAAACAAAACAAAACAGTACAAACATTGTATTACAATGGGAATAACAAAAAGTCTGGATGAGAATGGACTTTTTATAGAGTACCTTAATGGGAATTTGGTGGAAATGATACAATGCCATTTTCTTTTACATTTTAAAGCAAACCTAAAATAAGTGCAATTTAATTTGTGTATATATATACTAAAAAAATACTAAATACTAAAATACTAAAATGTATATATTTTGTGATAAATATACAAAAAAAAAACAAACAAAAAAAAAAACATTTACATATTATGCACAATACCCTGCAATTGTACTTTTAGTATACTAAACTGGTATATTTAAAGTCTGCTAAATTGTAACATCTAATTTTGTACTTAACGCACCTTAATTGTGTTGAAGTTGTGTTGAAGAACAACTAAAGATATAATGAAGTATAACTGATTGTGGAAATACTGCACGTATACTTCAGGTAAACTTTAAATATCTAGGATTTAAACATGATATAATACAGAGATTATACAATACTTAATAACAGTGATATTAAAACACATTTGAGGCATAATATTAAGAAATATGCATTGTGCAATAAAAAAATCATCCAAGTATAATTACATTTAATATCATTAATTTATAAGTGATATGCCAATACCCTAGTAAAACAAAAAGTAATAGATTTAAAATGCATTTATTTTATACTAAATATAGTTCAAGTCTATTAACATATTTACTGACATATTGCTTGAGACGTATTGTAATTAAAAACTGTATTTGGTGTACTACTTGTGCACAATGCACATTTCTTAATATTAAGCCTAAAATATGTTTTAATTGTCAGTATGGGTGAGGACTGTATGATCTTTAAATTATATCGGTCTTTAAATACAAGTATACTTGCAATAGTTTCACTTTAGCACAATCAAATAAACTTATATCTAAGTATAAACAGTATATCTAAGTGCATTAAGTACAAAATTAGTTGTTCAGATTTTAAATATACAGGTTTAGTATACTTAAAGTACAATTGCACAGTATTTTTATTAACCACATAATATGCAAATGCACTTGCAGTATACTTAAATAATAGTTAAATAAACGTATTTTAAATACATTTTAGCATATTTATTTTTCACTAAGCTATGTTGATGGATTTGAAGTATACTTAAAGAGCAAAAAAAAAGTTTCACAAACACGACTGCACATTGTGTAAGATATGAGCTGGCAGTGATGAAAACCACTTATCTTCAACATAATGGAGAAAAACGGGCATCAACCTGAAGGGAAGACCTTCTCGTGCTTTACGTGGCATCAAAAGGAGGCATAATTACAGACTGCCTTCTCATGAAGAAAGAACTATAAACACTTAAATTCTTTCGCCTCACTTGTTTGGACTAAAGCTACTTAAAAAAAAAGACCACCAGCTGAAAGATTCTGGGGGGCAAACCTTTAATTATCTCCTGTTTTATGAAGCTGGGTGAAGAAATGCAAGATTGATTAATAAGAGAAAAGCTAAACTTCATTTTTGAATCACTAGTGTCCATCAGTATGTATACGGTGATGATGCAAAGCGTATTAGATCAAATCTGGTTTTAATATCTCATCAAAAATGCAACAGGAGATCATGAGAATTGGAATTTTATATGAATTTGTATGATTCGTTTATATGAAAATATATGATTTGTCCTAAAAAGTGCATGAAGGTCCACCACTGTTACAAAAATGCGCTATCAATCAGCTTAATCATTTCTGCAGAAACAGTCAAGATCTAGCGCCTTGAACTGCAAGTTGTAACAAAGATATCCAGAAAGATGTTGAAGCAGAAAGAGGGGGGTTGTGTGACGCTGGAAAGAGATACGTGTGCCCTAATAGCGGGGGTGAACGAACAGCTGCAACAATCCAAAGAAAAGTCTCTCAGAGCCGCTTCGTGACGACAACATTCACTTCCTGAGCCTCAACAAACTATTGTATTTTCTTCTGTGTATTTCCTTCAAAAGAAACAGCAAACCTATAGATATACGTGACGTCAGCAGGAAGAGATGAGGCGCGTTTACCGACGCGCTGAGGAGCCTCGGAGGTGGGACTCGAAGTGAGCGCAGGCTGATCATTACTGACAGGCTTTGCTTCTCCTGACTGTTTAATTGCAGGGCGGTGTGAAGCTCGCGTCTGCTGCTTTGTTGGTGGCGGAGGTGTCCGCTGAATGTGCGGCAAGCCCTGGCACGTTTTCTTATGGTTTTCACACGAAGAGTTTCGGGTAAAAGAAGGAAGGGAACGTAGGAGAGAAGAACTGCAGTCAGATCTTCCCAGGAAAGCCTGAAGTTGATTTGAGTCTCAGAATGAGTCTGTAAAGTTACGCAACTGCATTTATAAGTATTACCACATATAAATTGGGTTTGGTTGATAGTCTGATAAAACGGCATGGAAATTTCCATATAGAGGATTTATTTACACTACCAGTCTGAAGTTGATAATTACATTTTTTAATGCTTTTTACCAGAGCTGCGTTTTGTTTGAATAAAATACAGTAAAACACTACTGAGAAACATCACTAATTCAAAGAACTGTTTTCTATAAATGTATGTTTCAGAAATCATTCTAACATGCTGATTTGCTGCTCCATTATTATTAATTATCATTAGTGATTTAATGATTCATAATATTAGCAATATTAAAAACTGGTTTCGCTGCCTACTATTTTTGTGGACATTCTGATGCTTGTGATGATTTTTTCCCGGAAACTGATAAATAAAAGTTCAAAGAACAGCATTTATTTGGAATAGATAGCTTTTATAACATTATAAATGTTTTTGCTGTACGTTTGATCAATTTAATGCATCTGTGCTAAATAAAAGTATTACTATCTTTAAAAAAAATCTTAACTTTTAAATAGTAGTGTATCTGGATTTCACAAAAAATAAACAAAAATATGTTTTTAGCAAAAAAAAAAAACAACATATATTTAGAATGATTTCTGAAAGATCACATGACGCTGAAGAATGGAGTAATGATGCTGAAAATTCAGATTTGGTCAAAGAAATAAATTATATTTTATAATGTATTCAGATAAAATACAACTATTTTAAAGTGTAATAATGTTTTACAATTTTACTATTTTTACTATATTTTTAAACCAAAAAATGGAGCCATGGTAATTGTAAGAGACTATGAACACATAAAAAAGAAAGAAAAAAAGGAAAAAATAGTAATATATTTATTATTATTACATTTATTTTAAATACATTTTTTGGAGTAATGACTGGTGTAATGATGCTGAAAATTCAGATTTGGTCACAGAAATAAATTACATTTTACAATGCATTGAAATAAAATACAGCTATTTTAATTTGCAATATATATATATATATATATTTTTTTTTTTTTTTTTTTTTTTTTTACTGTTTTTACTATATTTTTAAAGCAATGGTAATTGGACTTCGAAAAGCATACAGAAAGAAAGACAAAAAGAAAAATTAGTAATATATTTAATATTATTACATGTTTATTTGAAATACAATTTGTTATAAAATTATAAATGTCTTTACTGTCACTTTTGATCAATTTAATGCATCTGTGCTAAATAATGAGTAATGATGCTGAAAATTCAATTTGGTCACAGAAATAATTTTACATTGTTTTCAAATAAAATAGAGCTATTTTAAATTTTAATAATATTTTACAATTTTACCATTTTTGCTATATTTTTAAAAACTTAGTGATTGTGACCCAAAATTGTCCATTTCTGTCAATGTTAACACTTTTGATTCTTCACTACATTGTTTACTTTTGTACTGCATTGTTTTGCCACATGGTTTCCAGAGTACAGTCTGAGTCCTGAAGCAAAACTGAGATTTGAGCACCACTGATTTAACAGCCACGTTCATTCACAATAGGACAAACTACAAACCAAAGAACAGCTGAAGACTTGCTACTAGGAGAGAGGTGTGCAACTAATTGTTTTAACATGTAGGTGAGAATTAACGTTGGTCTCTGGTGTCAGCAAATAAGATTTGACACATTAAAGTGTTTATCATCTCAACACAATCAGCGAGCTGAGGGGGATCCTGGCGGGCGAGACTGCGGACCGACCCCACAGTCGACGTCCCACCGAGGTGATCACAACCCTGGTGACTAATCAACCCTACTGAATCAGATAAGGACAGAGTCCCCAGGGCCACAGAAGAATAGCTGTCTCATTCCTACAGAGACGCAAGTCAAAACACACATTTACATTGAGACACACTGGGGAGATAGGCTCTCTCTGAGATATGCTAAACACATCCTTATCAAGGTGAGAAAAGGCCTTGATCATAGGCCTGCTGTGTGAAACGTGTGTCGCACATGACAGTAAGCAAGAGCGGGTGTTTTTGTCTTTCTGATCCACACCCAGATACTGTTTTGTGTGTTTCCGGCCCACGCCTTCGACTTGAGTGTGTTCATAGGTCAAAACGAAAGCTAAACGTGACTGCAGAGATTTCATCAGTGTGAACATGCACTGATTCGGATCAGAAACCGGTTTTGAGATTACAAACTGTTCGGGACACCTTGCTTTTAAAAACAATGCGGTGACGTTTCTATATGAATGTAAGTAAACAAAACACATAAAATAATAAAACGTTTATTATTCGATGGCTTTATATTGCACTAATACTATTTGAACTGAATTGAGCTGGGCTGCGTTTTCCAAAAGCATTGTTGATATTAGCTCCATTAGTGGCTTATGATGCTTTTGGGAAACACAGCCTATTGTCCTTTGCATTACTGACACACTATTTTCCTGTTCAATACTGTAAAGCTGCTTTGACACAATCTGTATTGTTAAAAGTGCTATGTAAATAAACAATTAATTTAAGAGATTTAATCAGTGTGAATGCGCACTGATTTGGATCAGAAACCGGTTTTGAGATCAGAACCTGTTCGGGACATCTTGCTTTTAAAAACAACGTGTTGATGTTTTCATTTGAGTAACACATAAAAGTGAAATAATAAAAACTAATAAAAATCATTTTCTTTATAGTCAGATTGCTGTACGTTCACACTTAATTTATTCGAAGGTGAACTTAAGCAACTTTATAAATAAACCAAGTGAATAATAAAGTAGTCCGTATACATTACAGTAACTGATTTATGGCTAAGCTAATATAAATGGTGTACTAAGAGAAAGAGATTTAATTTAAGAGATTTATTCAGTGTGAACACGCACTGATTTGGATCAGAAACCGCTTTTGAAATCACAACCTATTTGGGCCGTCTTTCGAAAAAAGATGTGTTGATGTTTCCAGATGAGTGTACGTAAATAAAACACACAAAAGTAACATAAATTAGTCCGTATACATTACAGTAAGTGATTTATGGCTCAGCTAATGTAAATGGTGCACTGGAATGTTTCGATCCACCCATAATAAATGCAGAACTTACTTGAGAAAGTACTTCTGTCCGTTGGCGGTGTACGCCATCTCCCAGCCCGGCGGCAGCGGCAGCTCTTCGGCCACATCGAACGACTGGTGTCGGACGTGCGAGTGAAGGCGAGCGGGGTTCGGTGCGCCCAGGGCGCCCGCGGGCAACTGCAGCGACGCCGGGGACGAATGCGAGCGGACATGCACCGCCTGGGAGCGCGGCGGGTGGCTGCCAGAGTCCGTGCTGGACTGCCTAGAGTGGGAGCCCGAGTCCGGCTCCTTAAAAAACGACTCGGGGAGATGTTTGTTCCTCCAGGAGCTGGGTTTCGGGTTCATGACGGAGTTAAAAAGAGCCTCCAGATCTGTGTCAAGGTCTTTGGCGACATGGATCACCTGCTGTCCCGGTAACGGCTGGAGAGGGTTACTACTCATTTTGTTGGATATAAAAACAAACAAACCCCGAAAATCTTATTAAAACACTCGACTAAAAATGGCCGATGAAAATCCTGGAAAATGTTGGAACTTCTTTGGTTAGGCCTGTTTTTTTTTTCCTTTCTTTGGTAAAAGTACTTTCGGCTTTGTTAAAAAGTCTTTCAAAGTCTTTAAAAAGTTGTCATAAAGCTACAAAAGTGTATGTCATGTTGTCCCGCATTGAGAGTTTTCAGAGATATTCCTCCTCTGCTCCGTAACTTTCCGGCGTCCGCTGACGGAGTTTCTGTCCCGATGGAAAGTTTGTAAACTCAAGCTTTTCTCTCTCTCTCTCTCTCGCTCCTGCTCTCCCTGAGCGGCTCCTGTGTCACTCATGAATATTCAATGACTCCAGCCCTCATGAATATTCAACTCATCAGTACCATACAGTTTTATTCATAAAAGCAACAATAGGTTTATCTATAGATTTTTCCCGAATTTAGCAATTAAACAAATGTTTTTTTTTAAACTGGTGTGGTACGCAAAACAAAATTGTCTATGAATAAAAAATTGACACAATCATCTACAATTTGTTTTAATCTATTAAATCTAGATTTAAAAAAAATGTATTTGATATTTTACTACTACACTGTATATTAAAAAACACTGTATTTATTATTACATGTTTAATATTATTAATATTGTAATTACATTTTTAAACAATACATTAAAATATAACAAATAAATGCTAAGAAATATTGTACATTTAATCATTATTAAATGCATATTGTAAATTTAATCATTAACTTTGTTATATCTAATATATTATAAACACCTATTATTTTTATCCATAATTCCCATACTTAATAATGTAATGTATTAAATATTGTAAGAAATAATTAATTCATATTTAATGTGTAAGTTATTTAATGTTTTGGGTAATTATACTTATTTAATTACATGTATAACATCTATTCATTTACTTATTTAGAACATTTATTTAGAATTAATGTATTTATAGAAAATGTAAACTTTTAAAATACTTTACTTTAAAACGCTTAAGCAAAAAATGAGAAATGTTTCCTTTGCAACTAACTGAAATAATAAAAAAGTCAACTTACAAAACCTAAAAGTGAAATTTAAAAAAATGAAGCAAAATACAAATATTAAAAATAAATAAAAAACAATAAAAACAACAAATCACATAAAAATAAAATAATGGATTAAATTAAATTATTTTATTATTTATTAATTAAAATATTTTAAATTAAATTATTTTAATTTCTAAATAACATCATTTGTTAAAATATACACATGAAGAGTTCATTTGCAAACAGATAACTCATATATTCATAAATTATATTTTTTGTTGTGTTATGATGTTTTTATTGTGTTTTATTGTGTTAGTTAACTGTATTAGTTAGCTGTTTTGTTGTTTTGCAGTTGGGTTGTTTTGTTTTGCTGTCAAAATCAATCAGCAGTTTGATTGATATTACTTGGAATGCATAATAATAATAATAGAAATTATAATAATAATAATAATAATAATAATAATAATAATAATAATAATATAAAATATGCCTTAAAGGGATTTTGATAATATGTAATCATGTTATCAATAAAAGAGTACCTGTAGTGAGATTACAAGTACTTTAAATGTAATGTAATCAGTTACT
>JAHKKF010533501.1:3200-18082 GCA_019740295.1 Labeo calbasu
TTTGAGATCCATCTTTTCACACTGAGGACAACTGAGGGACTCATATGCAACTATTACAGAAGGTTCAAACACTCACTGATGCCCCAGAAGGAAAAAAATATTCATTAAGAGCCAAGGTGTGAAAACTTTTGAACAGAATGAAGATGTGTACATTTTTCTTATTTTGCCTAAATTTCATATTTTTTTTCATTTAGTACTGACCTTCAGAAGCTACAGAAGATACTTACATGTTCCCTAGAAGACAAAATAAGTTAAATTTACCCTGATCTTTAATTTCAAAAAGTTTTCACCCCCCAGATCTTAATGCATTGTGTTTCCTTCTGAAGCATCAGTGAGCGTTTGAACCTTCTGTAGTAGTTGCGTATGAGTCCCTCAGTTGTCCTCAGTGTGAAAAGATGGATCTCAAAATCATACAGTCATTGTTGAAAAGGGTTCAAATACACAAAAAAAATGCTGAAACACCAATGAATTTGTTGGACCTGAAGAATTTTTCTGAAGAACAGCAGGCAGTTTAACTGTTCAGGACAAACAAGGGACTCATGAATAACTATCATTAAACAAAAAAACACAGTTGTGGATCATTCAGGTAACAACACAGTATTATGAATGGAGTGTATGTAATCTTTTGAACCACTTTCAGCAAAATGAACGAATCTTTTTTCGAGTCATGTCGTTCATTTTAGCAAAATATAATTAANATGTTACGTGTTACCTCCCTAACACATCTACTGCTTATACAAACGTTGATCACACTACAAACAAAACAAAACTATAATGCTATAAGAAACGGGTTCGAGTCGTTCGTTCATCACGTGACAGCCCCATAAGGTAATGAATGACTCCAAAAACCCGAAGACTCGAAACAGGTGAACTAATTCCAGTACAAAACCTAATGGGATGTTATGAATGCACGACTGAACGAATCACTCCCCGAGACGACTCGTTCGTCCCGAGTCACATTAAAGATTAGTTAAAAATAAACTAATTGTTCAAGAATGACCCATCACTACATTATATTGTTTATTCAGACTGATTCGTGAATGCAGAACAGGCACAAACACAAGAGGTGGGATTTAGCTCATGAGTCAATCACAGCCGAACGTAACGAATCATATCCAATCATTCTGCACACTTAAGGGGGTCTGTTAAAACTCAATGGGCTTATAGAAAAGGAGAAAGACGTGAACTCCCACAGTAACTTCACCTGCTGGTGTGTTATTGAACAATGTTTCTTTAGAAAAACAAGTGATACTACATTTTTATGATATGTTTTGTAATACTTTTTTTTGTACTACGATTTTTTTCTCATCCCATATTTCCAGGAGGTACTGCCTCCCATAGTTTGTTCCTTCATTAGACTGGATGTGGAGAAATTTAGCATTGAACTTGCTCACCAATGGATCATCTACAGTGAATGGATGCTGTCAGAGAGTCCAAACAGCTGATAAAAACATCACAATAATCCACAAGTAATCCACACGACTCCAGTCCATCAATTAACGTCTTCTAAAGTGAAAAGATGTGGGTCAGTAGTAAAACAAATCCTTCATTACAACGCTTTTAACTTCAAATGAGTCCCCTAGTCATATGGCTTTCTCCAGTGAAAAAGCTGTAGTCTGAATCAAGAGACAAATCACAGATCAAGCACTGTTTACAAGCCAAAACAGTTCAAAACAAACATGTTGGTGGATCCTGATGCGAGACAACACAGGAATTGACTTTTTCACTTGAGGAATAAGCAATGCTAAATTTCTCCAAATCTTTTCAGATGAACAAACAAACTCATCTACATCTGGTTTGAGGTAGAGTAAATTTTCAGCAAATATTTATCTTTGGATGAGCTATTCTTTTAAGTTTAAGGGTCATGTCAGGCTGAAAGAGAGCTTTGAAGATAGTTCATCTGAACATAAAAATGCAGTCATTATTTACGCCTGTCTGACCTGTTTTTTTATTGCTTTTTAATGAAACACTAGGATAATTGGAAAAATTTATATGTAGCTCTTACAATGGCATAGAAACCAAAATAAAAAATTCACAAAAGCTTGAAAATGTTTTTTGTTCTTTCATGACATCAGACTTGATGCCTACGATCATATTTCACTTTTGAGCTACACAGATGGGAAGATTTTCAGTAAATAATGCAAAATGGCTTGCTCTCAAACGTATTCTTCACAGCAATATTTTTTAATTCTACAGCTCTGAAACTTTGATCTGAAAACAGTGCCATGATTTAACAGTGATCTGGGCCTGTGGTGCAAGAGGTGTTGGATTTTTAAACGCTCCATATGTTGTTAACAACAGACACATACGAAATCCAGTTTCTGTTGTGCAACATTGAAAGTTATATGATGCAAAGACGTGCAATAAATGTCCCGCACTGACTTTCTGTTATCCTCTTGTGTATCAAACTTCAGCTCAAGAGCAGGCGCAGCTGTAAACAGCGCTCAGACTCTAAGATGGGTCCTGCTGCTTTTTAATTAATAGCATGAGGACTCAGAGACAGAGTTGAGATGATGCAGAGACTGGGCTGCAGCTGCGTGTCCTCTTGTTCAACCTCTATCTTTTGTCCGATTGAGCGCAAAATCCAGTATCCCAGGAGACAGCCTAGTCTCCCTAATATTCTGCCAAGCACAGGCTAATACATCCTCCTTCCCCGGCACATCCCCAACATCGAATTCCCAGAGCCAAGAATTTGCATGCTGGAGACTAAGAGCTCCAACATCTTTAAAGGCAAAACCCAGCTCATTCTTCTACACTTATATGAAGATAAATGCATCATCTCCAGGAGTTTAGATATTATGTACCGCTGCCAGTGCACTGTCTGGATTTACGATGAAGATCCGGAGCCACAAAGCCAGTCCAGTTCTGAAACCGTTAACCGTCACTGAGGACCAAATGTGAAGCAGCTGTTATTACGCAATGCTTCCTAAATGACCCACAACAATCACCTCGGGGGGACTGGCACAACCTGTGCAGATTGTAAAGCACTGACCTTACAGGTACAATCCCATCTTAAGACTTCCTAAACCAATCTGCAGTGAAGGTGTTTCAGATTTATGCGCATAGTTTTCCAGGGTGTTGAGTGAAGGGGACGCTGAAAGCTGTCAAACTCAACTTCTTCCTCCACTGCTGAGAAATACAAGGATTTTTTTGTCAGAATAAAGGAAAATTCCAGGTTCAGTGGCAGAATTTGTGACATAATGCTGTTAATTACCAAAAGAATTCATTTCTGCTCACTCGTCTTTTGCAGTGAGGCACTTAAAATGGAAGTGAAAGGGGCTAATTTGTAAATATTAAAATATTTTATGCCACAAGACAAATAATATGTGCATAAATATAATCTAAGTGAAAAAATATTGCCTTTTAACCTCCTGTGCAAAGTTTTATTTTATCAACCAGCTGCAACGCTGAAAACCTTAAAACCCTTAAACAACTGTTAAAGATTATATTTAAACAACTTTAAAGCTTAAATAAAACACTGGTGAACAGTAAGATTTTTAATGTTTTTTAAAGAAGTCTCTTTTCTCACCAAACCTGCATTTATTTGATCCAAAGTACAGCAAAAATGGGTTTTACCATTTACAATAACTGTTTTCTATTTGAATATGTTTTAAAATGTCACATGATCCTTCAGAAATCATTCTAATATGCTGAATTGATGTTCAGGAAACATTTATTATTATTATTATTATTACTATTATTATTATTATTCAGGATTGTTTGATGAATAGAAAGATCCAAAGATCTGCATTTATCTGAAATAAAAAGCTTTTGTAACATTATACATTATACTTGGAGTCACTATAATTTTTTTTTGGGTGGTGGTGGTGGTGGGGGGAGGGGTAGAAATTAATACTTTTATTTAACAAGGATCCTTTAAATAGATCAAAAGTGATGAAAAAGACATATATAATGTTACAAAAGATTTCTATTTTAGATAAATGCTGTGCTTCTGAACTTTCATCGAAGAAACCTAAAAAAATGCTACTCAGCTGTTTTCAACATAACAATAAATGTTTTTTTTGTTGTTGTTTTTTTTGAGCAGCAAATCAGAATATTAGAATGATTTCTGAAGGATCATGTGACTGGAGTAATGATGCTAAAAATTCAGCTTTGAAATCAAAGGAATAAAATACATTTTAAAATATATTCAAATAGAATCTTTGGATTAAAGAAATGCAGGCTTGGTGAGCAGAAGAGACTTCTTTAAAAAACATTAAAAATCTTATGACTGGTAGTGTAAGAATGTATGGTTCTATACAACTGTAAGCTTCACATTTCTGCTTTTAAATCCTCCAAAAACGGCCTTATTTAATTTCAATTGCAGGTTTCTTACAATAAACATAAAAATAATTTTTGCTAATCAACATGGCACAAATGACTTGCACTGAACCAGTTCAACTTGTACTGAATCAGAAATATCAAGTCACTTCTATGACTTGTTACATTTGACTGTGAAGCCAAAAATGGTCAAAATATTTAATCCTTCTTTGAAAAAATCAAAACAAGTTGATATGAATCTACTATAGTCAAAGCTGACAATATAATAAGCTTGGCAAATATTTGACAACACAGCAAGATTTTGTACAACAGAATAAGCTTCAGAAAATGGAAAATTTGGAGTGGAGCCTGAAGCGGAATTTGGGAAAGTAGATTTATTGCAGGGCGTCTCTGCTCTTTATGTGTCCATAATACAAGGGCTTCTTTCTGCGGTTGTTAACAGGCAGTCGTAATGGAAGCCAACACCTAGCAGAACTACTGCACACCTGTCTGGGGTTGCAAACATTACCTTGAAAGTGGGTGCAATGCACACAAAAGGATTAAAGAAAGGATGAATTATATATCCTTGACCTTCACTTCACTTAAGGCTGGCAATTTCCCTAAAAAGCTTCCATGAAACATTAGCTTGAACCATGCACTTTCTTCATCTTCTTGGACCGTGATGAACATGAACTTCTGACATGCTGCTTTAATGTAGGACTCGTGAATGTTCTGCCAGTAAATGATAAAGTGAGCTCAATTTTCCACATCAGTCAGGAGGCTGGTCTGGACAAGTTTCACAGCACCCAAACAGAATCCCCAGATGTAGAATAAGCGGTCCCTGTGTACACTGTGTGTGTTGATATTCAGACCAGTGAGTGTAATGTTGCTGTTAGAAGAAAGTTCAACAAACAAACCTACACTTTAGACACAATATCGCTAGTGTCTTCCTGCTGTTTCGCTTAGCAAAAAAATGACGTTCCAAACGAAGCCCACGCAGAATCGACCTGCGCGTTCCCGAGCAACACTCGCTAGTAGTGATGTTCGATTCTTAAACGAATCGTTCTTTTGAGTCGGTTCTCAGGAGTCGAACCGAATCGAACTTTAGTTCCGGATTGATGACGCAAGACGCAATGCCGAAGTAGCACGTCCGACTAAAAAAAGAACCGAATGAGTCGGTTCAACGAACTGTCGAATTTTGCCGATGATTACCGAGGATCCTGACAGATGAGTTGCTGACACTGTAGAACGAGTCTGATGCGCAATTTAAGCGTCTTTAGTAACAGACAAAACGTACTAGAAACATGCTTATAACTAGTTTTATTAAATAGGCCTTCATTTTTATTAAAGCATGGGGGACCATTTTTTTACTATGGCTTATTGTGTGTGCAGATTATATTTTAAATCAAGGAGTTTATGAGGACAATAAACAAGGAGCTGATAAGGCTAGTTTTAAACCTTATATCCACCACCTTTTTCCTCAGCACGCAAGTAAGCCTATGGGTGAGACTTCCGGTTTATTAGCCGCTACAGGGAAAGAAGGACAATAACAACGTGCAGTAAACGGTGAAACTGTTTGCACTACAAACCTGTTCGTAATTAAGATAATACATTAAAATAATATGGTAAGACACACCAATTTGCAATATCAAACAGCAAAACGAGCTGTTTCTCTATGATTCTGAACTAAGCAAAATACTGTAGTTAACAAGAGGCTGTGACAAAATATTACCTGCCTCGTTCTATTAAATAATGTTTCATTAATTTAAATGAATTATTTAAAAAAATAGTTTGAATGAATGATTCAATGACTCACTCATAAATACTTCACTTGTTCTATTACTGAATGAATCAGTATTTTGAACAAATCTTTTGAATGAATGATTCAATGACAAATTTTAATAGGTTTACATTATGAAACTTGTACTTTTTAGTGAGAGAAAATTTATTTAATTTAGTTTTTATATTTTTTCGCTATTTATATTTAATGTTTATAAATAGCAAACTGCAATGGGCTGTTATGAAACTAATTTTACACAGTAATTAATATGGTGGGAAAATAGCAGTACGTTCAGTTAAGGGATAACTCAAGATATTAAAAACGTTAACCACAAGTATTAAAGTGCAGGATGGATACAAAGAACATTACATAGCTGTTTTGTACACATCATCGGGATATAAATCAAACTCAATAGGATCCAGTTATGGCTTTGATGAGCACACAGAAACTGCATGACAAAGACCATGGGAAAAAAACAAGGAGACTAGCTGAAAGCGCTGATGTTGTTGTGACAGAAAGTGGTGGGAGAGGCTGAATTAATATCATCTGCTCAGTGCATATAGTGCATTTCATACAAAATTGCCTGTTGGGCATATGAAGCACAGATGAGTCTAGTTTCAAACCATAAAGACACCCAGTGAACTGAAAACAAAAATGTAATCTTAATTCCTTTTAGTTCAGTGTTTTGATGAATCTATATTTCTCTCTGTTTCTCTTTGCACTTTTATAAAACATAGTGAAATTTGAGCTAAAGGAACTGGTGTTTTTTGCTGTTTTTCTCTTTTTATTCTTGATCCAGGCTATGTTTTTCTCATTTTGGCTGGAGCTGCAGGTACAGAACATCCGTGGAGCAGCCGAATGCCGAAGCGAGTCCAGAAAGCTCTCAGCACTTTGTAATCCTTCAGCTCTTTTTCTAATGACTGACCTTAAAGCCACAGTGTTGTGAGAGATATTGTGCTGTGGTAAAACAGCAGGGCAGCATGGAAACATTAATCCTTGTTAGCCAAAAAAAAAAAGGTTTCAGTCATCATCGATTATAATAAATTATAATTTGCAGAAAGACTGGAAATAAAAAGTAAGTAAATTATGTTTTTGGATTGTTTGTTTTGCAGCAATAAATGGAGATTAGACTTCTAGATGACCTTTAGCAGTCTTGTGACCTCCTCCTGTGACTCAAGTAAACAGATTTCAGCTCACGGCTGGTTCACACTTTTTTTGGCCGGCGCAGCGTAAAGCTCTCACACTTACTGGAAATGCAGATCATCGGTGAAAGGAGCTTTATTAAACATCTTAAGTAACATACAGAAATTAAATCTTCCATACAAATCTTCCATACAAGTCACATACAGGCACTCATGGACTTTAAGTGCTGGATGACATAATGGCATGACAGACTCCAGGGACCTAAAGGTTGGCAGTCCACTTGGTTTCCGAAAAACATCCCAATCTGAGAAATAATTCGGCAAGTTTACTCAAGTCAGAATGTACTTGCTACAGGCCGCCATAAATCATTCCACACAGATGGAATTAGTCCTCACGTACCACATCTAAAAGCAAGACGTCATATTAAGTCATATGCATGTATTTGTGTGTGGCAAGCTGCTTTCGCAAATTGGATGGATCCACTTTAAATACTTGAGAAAGATTAGGAGAGAGGAATGCAAACAAGCACACAACACAAAAACCTTATGATAAACATAGCAACTGAGCTGATGCTTGGTTTAGGCACACGTCTGTATATTTTGCTTAGAGAAAACCTAATGAAGAGTTATGGATGTTGGGGGGATGTTTTTTGTTTGCAGCTTGGAGATGATACATACAAAGGATCCTCAGTCATGTGCAGTGTTACAATGAAGATAGAGCCATAAAAACACACAAGTATATACATTTTAACCTTTTAGGATGTGACGTGTGGTCAACTATGGTGACCCATACTTGGAATTTGTGCTCTGCATTTAACCCATCCAAGTGCACCAAGTAGTGAACAAACTACACCAAGTGCACACACACATCGTGAACACACACCCAGAGCAGTGGGAAGCCATATTACTATCGCTGCGGTGCCCGGGGAACAGCTGCTCAAGGGACTCACCTCAGTCGTGGTATTGAGGGTGGAGAGAGTGCTGGTTATTCACTCCCCCTGCCCTCAATCCCTGCCGGACCTGGATATCGAACCCGCAACCTTTCGGTTACAAGCCCGACTCCCTAACCATTAGGCCACCGCTGCCCCTTAATGGCTTTAATCTTGTTTTAATCAATTCTAAATATGTACAGTAGGAAGAAAATCTACCTGTGCTTTAGTGGTGGGGATTTCAGTAAGTCTTTCGGCAGGTTACTTTGTTACGCCAGCAGGTGGCGACATTGACTCATTCAATAAACTGCTTCACTCAGAACAAGTTGATTCATTCAGGAACAAAACAAGTGACCGGAAATCGCGTACTTCCCTACATTAGAGTGTTTTCACGACGCCTCATCAATCGGCCATATTGGGGCCACTGAAGGTAAACAATGCCACTGAACCGGAAGGGAACTCGCATATTTTACTGATTACTGCTGCTGAAAATGGTCAATTATTGTCATGTTTTGGGCTCTACTAATCGGTCAGACCGGGAAAAACATTTGGAGTACTATAGACTGCCAAAAGTTATAACTAATCAAGGAGAAGAGTCCAAAAAGTAAGGAATAAAAGGCATTTGGGGCCAAACTGAACAGGATTTCCAGGGCAAGAATCTTGACAAACATTTGTGTTTGTTCTTATCATTTCAGGTCAGGTAGGTGAAATATTAGGCTAATATCTTAATTAATACTGCTTGTACGTATTTTTACCACCTATTACCTTTAGTTTGTCAAACAATTGCGCCCTTTCCTGGTTACTAAGTCCTTCTCTGTATGATTTGAAAGCATCCACACGTTTTTTTTTTCCATTGTTTAAACAGCATACAATTAACAGAACAGTGTATTCAGTAGTACATTAACTGTGCAATCAATGCTGTTGTTTACATCCGAGTTTCGACGTGTATCCGGGTAACAGACCCAACCATGATGTGCAAACCCTCTATAAAAAAAAAGTGTGCATCCAAAATTCACAGTATTAAACAATGACAATGATGGCATGACATATATAGTACATCTGGATTAAATCATACTACACACATGCTTACTTTATAGAACATACTTTTTAACGGCTGCAAAGTAATTAATTAAAATAAGTACCTACTCAGAGAGAAAGCAAGTGCAAAAGCAGCCAATGCCTTAATGAGTGAGTCATTGAATTATTCACTCAACAGATTCCTTAACACTGATTTGTTTAAGAACAAAAATGGAAAAAGTAACTGGCGATACTGGGCCTCATTTATCAATCTAACGTAAAAACGAACACAGATCGGTACGCACATTTTTTAGCGCCTGCTCCTGTTTCTTATTTTGCCATTTTGAAGCAGTACTTACAACCTGGTTACGATCCACCAGCACAAAAAGCGAATATTTGTAATGTTTCCCCTGGTCTTAAGATTTTGTTCAGGAGTGTATTTCTGATGAGATCTGAGGGCTTTTTGACTCTGCATAGACAGCAAATTCAACTACCATGTTCAAGGCCCAGAAAGGTAGTAAGGACAATGTTAAATAGTCAGTCACTGACATCAGTGGTTTAACCATAATGTAATGAAGCTATGAGAATACTTTTCTTGCACAAAGAAAGAAAAAAGACTTTATTCAACAATTTCTTCTCTTCTGTGTCAGTGGTAGTTGTGTTGCTGTCTACGCAGGGTCAGAAAGCTCTTGTATTTCATCAAAAATATCTTAAATTGTGTTCTGAAGATGAACGAAGGCCTTACGGGTTTGGAACGATATGAGGTTAAGTAATTAATGACAGAATTTTCGCTTTAACTTCTTGTTTACTCAACTATTCTATAAAAGCAATCATACTCACAATCGCGCTGTTAGCCAGCAAATCTTGCTTGTGTGATATTGATTAATTGTTTTATTATTCAAACTTTTTTCACTGTAGACTTGGCCTCTATATAGTGTAATGCCTTGCAGATGTGGACACTAAATATAGCAGTATGTAAATAAATTATACAGTAGCCAAATGCAAAAATATCACAGTCAACCAAACAAATTCTCTGCGGTCTGAGCTTCTCCTTGTATGTGACTGACCCCCTTAGCTGGAAATCTCCATAGTGATCCAAAGGAGTGTTTGGCTCCCTCTCATCAGTTTATTACTGTGGGTCGTACATCTTTAGCACCATCTTCTCAAAGAAAAAAAAACAGAGGAGTTTGAACAGAAGCCAGTGCTCCTAATGCCTACTCGCTACACAAAGAAAGACAATTTTGGAAGAAAATGTTCCAAAACCTCAACAAAAACAACTTGCCTAACATTCACACATCATCTGTGAATAATTTGCGTGGCAGCAAAGCGAGAGCACTTGTGCTCTGATCTTCTCTTGTTAAGACGTATAGGTCTCATTATATTCTTCACAACTTTTTAACAAGGAGAAAATAATGTTTGTTTGGTTTGTAAACCCATGGCAGCGAACATAAAAATGCATTATTCCTTTTCCCCCCTAAAAACATTTTGGAATTGTGCCATTCTTGTGATGGAGACCCCCAGAACGCCTGCTGTAAAGAAAACCAGGCGATGAGGCTCTTGAAAGCCTCCAAAACCACTTTAACAATTTAGATGCAACAACTTGACACTTGTTTGCTGTTTTCCAGTTTTCAAAACAAGCGTCTTTAAGTCTAATACAAAAAAATAGTAATAAAAATTCAACACCGTTGCCAGTGACAGGGAAAAGTCTGATCTGAATTATTGCAAAGAAAATTATACATTTGCAATTTGTGCTGAATGGATGTTAAGGACGTTCAAACATTCAGCCTTCACATTTTATGTGCAAATTCCACATTTCAACCCAAAAATGTAATAATAAATCAAATAGAAATTGTAGCACATGAGGACACTGTCTAAAGAGGATAAGTGATAATACTGAGATGGCTGCTTGACAGCGAACAAAACGAACAACAACAGCTGATGTTTATCACACTGCTGCACTAAAACAGTGTGAGAAATTCTCCACCCAGAATGCTTTAAGGCACATGTCTGCAAATCCTCTTGAGCTGGCCTCCCTCATCTCCGTCCATCGCCGCGAGGTACAGAGCTCACATTGTTATTAAACGGCCCTCCCTACAGCCCTCCCTCTCTCTCTCCTACTTTTTTACAGTGGCATGTTATTGAACTCAAGGGACCACCTGGTAAAATAAACAGCCAAATAAAAGGGGAGATGTAACAAAGCCCCGGTGCCTCCTCCAGCCCTGCTATGAAAATAAAGAAGCGTGTCCGTTTCCCCTCCCACTCCAGTCAAGCAGTTCCAGCTCACAGGTCTTATTTTACAGATTTTCCTATGTGAAACCGCAGCCGTATGCGTTCGTGTCATTCCTGTAATTGAGAAAATGGCTACTGGAGGAGCTGGGGTGAGCCGTGAGGGGCGTGACCTTTAGTGTAGTCACGAAAGTGTTTCGCACATTCAAGACGTGTATCCACCGGCTACAGATTCTCTCAGGCCTCGAGCAGCGACTTGGCAGAGGATGCAAGCATGCTTGCAGAATGACAGCTCTGGCACACATGCTCATGCCCTCTTTGTGACAGGGAAATTGGATTGACACACAATACTCTCCCAGACACAGTACTACTTGCTACTCTGATAAGCAACAGAATACCACGGGGCAAATGATCTGGATGGATGGTCACGAAGTCCATGCCAGGAGTGGCACTAAACCCTAGGAAAAGAAAAGAGAGAGAAAAAAGAAAAGTTACCTTATCCATTTGTAAACTGAATGGGTCTGGCCTCTGATTCAGCTCATTTTGCTGCTTTATATTGCAAACTGGTGTGTCTTACCATAATATTTTAATGTATCATCTTAATTATGAACACACTGGTTTGTAGTGCAAACGATTTTACTGTTTTCCACACTTATTAGGGGTTCAAGCACGTAGCACTTAAACCCTATTGTAATTGTTAGAATGGCCAAGGATCAGCAATCTTCATTGTAAAATGATTGTGCAGACCAAACCGTAAGTCGTAGAGACTTGAAACTTGGAGGGATGGTAGTACTCACACCGCCAACAATGTCACCAAGGCTCGTCCCAATCGGCCTGACGGGGGCGCTACAGCAATCAAAAGTATGAAATCACTCCTAACTCCTAAACCGCCAGTTGCAGGCTCAAGTGTCTTATGTCATTGGAATCCTTTGCTTACATCGGATAAAATGCATGCAGTGAGCCTAGTGAAATTTTTGGGTATTTTGGATTTTTTTTAAAAACTACTTTTGCGAATTAGTCTTAGGTTTTTCACCCAATTGGAACCAAACCAGTGAAGAAAGATTCTCTAGAGAGTGAATATCAGTAATTATCAAAAAAACGTTTTGTTTCACCGCCGCAAAAGGGATGCCAAAACATTCCAAAGGGGCAGAGCCACTTTTAGTGAAATGCCTATAACTCCTGAATGGAAAGAGATATAAGAGAGAAAAAAACATTAAAATGGCTATATCTACACATTTGTCCTATCAACATGAAAATTGCTGAGCACAGTCTTGGTCCAAAGCATCACAAGTGTCTATAACAGGGGTGGCGAACTCCGGTTCTGGAGAGCCGCAGCCCTGCAGAGTTCAGCTCCAACCCTAATTAAAACTCACCTGCCCGTAGCTTTCTAGGAACCCTTCCGACCTTGATTAGCTTGTTCATGTGCGTTTGATTAGGGTTGACGCAAAACTATGCAGGGCTGCAGCTCTCCAGGACCGACGTTCAGCACCCCTGGTCTATAACGACATTTGCGTATCTCAAAAATTCGCCATTGATCGATGAATTTGAGCACCTGTTGACAAGGTTAATGGAGGCTGATCGGAACAAAACTCGGTGGGCCTGTTTGACTCACAGCCCCAAAGGTCTGTGAGAAATTTTAAAGAAATCGGCCACTAGGGGGCAATATTACATTTTTCGAGGTTTGTATACGATTGTACATTGTGTGGTTTTTCGCACATAAACATGATATTTGTATAATATGATAGAATTTTGCTTCTAGAACTACTGCTGTCAATGAAATCGTTTGTTAAATGATTGAGAAGATAAAAAATGTTTACATCTTTTGCGAACATTTGCTAACTAGTCCTAGGGTTTTCGCTCAACCTGGAAAAAAACAAAGCAGTACAATTCTCTGGACTCTCTAGGCAAATAATTATCAAAAAAAAAAAAATTTAATTTATCCTTTGAGAAGATATAACAGGATCGTTTAGAAAAGGGGCCTTTCCAAATTTACCCAAAAGCCTATAAAGCCTAAGGAAAACTCCAAACTTTACCAAACCTGGTGAGCACATGCAACTGGTGATTCTAAACAAGCATGCAAAGTTTTAAGGAGATCGGACCACAGCTGGCTCTATAACAGACGTAAACTAGACCTAAACATTAAAAAACATAATATTTCTATGGTAAATTACCTGGATTTGCCAAAAATGGTTACAGGCTTGCTATATAATGTCTTATTTCATATGTACTTAAATACCTTAAAACGTTTGAACCCTGGTAATCGCTGCTTGCAGTTCTATTTGTTATTTCCCTACAGCGGTTAATGAACCGGAAATCTTGCACATTCACACAGAAAACGTCTTAGTTTCATGTTGAATGTGACTCTGGACCACATAACCAGTCATAAGGGTAATTTTTTTTACATTTAAATTTATACATCATCTGACAATATTTGGCTGAGATACAAGTATTTGAAAATCTGGAATCTGAGGGTGCAAAAAAAAAATTTAAATTGCCTAATGAAGCTCTTAGCAAAGCATATTACTAATCAAAAATTAAGTTTTGATATATTTATGGTAGGAAATGTACAAAATATCTTCATGGAACATCATCTTTACTTAATATCCTAATGATTTTTGGCATAAAAGAAATATTGATCATTTTGACCCATATATTTTTGGCTTTTGCTACAAATATACGCATTTTACTTAGGACTGGTTTTGTGGTCCAGGGACAGAAATAAGGTGGATACTTACCTGATAATCTTTTTTTCTAATAATATTTCTGCATTCATGTCAAGTTTGTTGTCTGTCAGCTGTTTTGAGTCCAAACTAGCAATGTGCGAATGAATCGTTAGTGCTCAAAACAGGCGTGGAATCGTTTGCGATTCAGTTTGATTCATTCAAACTGGATAGACAGTTTATTTCCATATATCCAAACAGTGTCAGACTTTTTTTTTTTTTTTTTTTGAATGGGGGCCTGTGCCCAAATATTTTTGAACGCTATGAAATACTTTTGGTCCAGGCTAACGGTAGCCAGCTCGCTTTGTTCACAGCTGGTTTTAATATCAGCCGTAATGACAGTCTGGAAGCAGGACAGGCGAGAATTAGGACTCTGGAACCTGAAGACAAAGCAAAAACAGTCCCCTACTGGTGCTGAATGTGACACATCCATCATTCTGCATGTTTATTGTATATTTTCCCCTCGTATAAAGTGGAGGTCGCATGCATTTTAGAGTGAAAGATATATAGAGCTTCTTGGAGAAAGGTCTCTGGGGGTTAAATAGATCACACCACTTTCACTGACCATACATATTTGTGTTTGACCTCAGGGAATCCCTAAAACCAACCAGACGGATAAAGAGAGAGGATTTAAGTTGTGAGGCAGCTGCTCCATCACTCTCGCCGTTTCTTTCCAGTCCCCCACGAGACTTCCTGCTAAACCATTAATGGTGCTTACTGTTTAGGTTAACCCTGGACCTGATCTATCCCTTCACACTTAACAAGCAACAGAGACCTGAACTCACAGGTTAAGTATATTATTCCAGCT
>JAHKKF010533502.1:0-24718 GCA_019740295.1 Labeo calbasu
CTAATGATTTTTGGCATAAAAGAAAAATCAATAATTTTGACCCATACAATGTATTTTTGGCTACTGCTACAAATATAACCCAGCGACTTAAGACTGGTTTTGTGGTCCAGGGTCACATATGAGTTACGTAAAATAAAATAGAAAATCCAGTTGTACTGATTCACAATTCAATTTAAAACTTTTTGTCATTCTTTCAGTCTGAAAGTCAACATATTTTGAGAACGACTCGCATCTGAATCAAAGTTTGATTTTATTCACCTCATAAAGCCAGGTTAATTATCATTAACCTATGTAAATGGTTCTGGTAGGCTCCACTGAATGCTGTATTATGGAAACGGACTCCACAGGGAGCAGAAACCCCATCGATCAGGTACTGATCTGTGTGTCTGAAACCTGCATAGGTTGTCACTACTTAAATCACCATTGCAATAATAGCCATTGAGTATTTGGGTATTTGCAATAAAAGTGTGTGGCTTCAAAGAATTTATTGAGACCTGTTCATATCCAGAGGAGGCAGATGAAACGTTCTCAGAGTTTATAGATTCTCAATTACATACGTATTTCACACGTCGTACCTCAAAGCAAGTTAAATGACATAGTTGTAGGAACAACCCATTCTGGAAGAACTTGCTTTGCATTGTTTAAAGTAGCAGGATTATGTTACAGCAGCTCTTCTAGTCCTGGGTCACCACTGGGTCATGGAATTACTCAAACCTTTGCATTAACCATCAATTTTATATAACAGATTTAAATTAAGAAAGCTTTCTTCCAATATTCACACATCTAATAGTAGTTTTGTATGGCGTTTTATTGCTAAGAATGCTTTACAAATGATTGCACAAAGAAAACTATACAATGAATGTGCTTTCCAGCATGCCAGCTGAAACCCCTGAGCTGCTCGTAAATCAATATACCAGCTTGTTGCTTTTTGCCATCCTACATAAACGTATACATAAACATTTCACATGTATCCATCATTTGAAACAGCTTAAACAAGCTCTGCTTTCCACATACTGTGCTACTGCTTTTGCTAAATCAAGCACATGGATCTTAGTTTATTTATGGTTTAGGCATTTTTATTTCATCCTCGGAGGCAGCTGCTGTCTAATGTGTCAAATTAATTCAGCTACTGTAGTTTTTATTCTGTTGAATATCATTTCATTGAATTATGTTTTTAATTCTATGTTAGTGTAATCGTTTGATATTTTTATTTAATAATGATTTATTGTGTGTTTTATTATTTATTTTTATCAGGGTTGTTGTAATTAACTAAGACTATACCAGCTTGATATTTTTAGGGGTTCAAGCGCATAGCGCTAAAATCCTATTGTAATTGTTAAAATGGCCAAGGATCAGCAATCTCCATGTAAAACCGATCGTGTAGACCAAATCGTAAGTCGTAGAGACGTGAAACTTGGAGGGATGGTAGTACTCACACCATCTACAACGTCACCAAGGCTCGGTCCCAAACGTCCTGACGGGGGCGCTACAGTGATCGAAAGTATGAAATCGCTCAACTCCTTCATTCGTTGTCGCAGACTCGGACGTTTTATATCGATGGAATCCTTGGCTCGGGCCAGACAAAACGCATGCCTCGGATTCGTCTGTCACCCTGGCCAAATTTTCGGGTATTTTACATTTTTTGAAAAACATACTTTTGCGAACTAGTCCTAGGTTTTTAACCCGATCAGAATCAAACAAGTGCAAGAAGATTCTCTGGAAAGTGAATATCAATAATTATCAAAAAAAAACAAACAAAAAAAAAAACATGCCAAAACGTTTAAAAATGAAAGGGTTGCCTTTACTAAAACAGCTATAACTTTTGACAACGCGTATCACAACGTGTATGTAAGAGTTTAATCTGAGGTCACATGAAAAAAGTTGCAGAGCCTGGCCACTTGGTGGCGCTATAAAGGGAAAAAACATAAAAACGGCCATAATTATGCAACCGTTTGTCCAATCGACATGAAAATCGGTATGCACGGTCTTGGTTATAAGGATATTTGCGTATCTCAAAAAACATGGCCACCATAGGCCAGTGAAACTTGAGCACCTATTAGACAAGCTTAAAGAGGTCATCAGATGAAAAGTTCACTTTTACATGTTGTTTTAACATTAATGTGTGTTGGCAGTATATGTAGTCATCTACCCTATAATGCTAAAAATCCATGCAGTGGTTTTTAATTAATCTGGAAAATCTCCTTTTTCAAATCGAGCCATTCTTAGATGCCTGTCGGAGAACATAGTGGTTGTCATTTACTTCCGATATCTGAGCCGCTGAAGATGCAGTGGATTAGGTTTGTTTGTGAAGGGAATGCACCTCCCGATCTACATAAATGCGTCTATGTTCTCGCAAATCATTCGTGATCCAGCCTCACTTACAGCTGAATTTTTGCAAGCACCTTTCCTAATAATGTGCTAGTTAGCAAGTTTCACGGCTAAAGTAAACAAGCTCTCAGAGCAGCTCCTCACTCCACAGAGAGAAGAGAGGGGCGGGGCGAGCAGAGCTCATTTGCATTTAAAGGAACAATCCCTCAGAATGGGATGATTTTGCAGAGCTCATTTTGACAAGGTAAAAAGGGTGTTGTTTTACACTACCACTGAGCATTTTTAACCAAAATCTATTATAGACTTTTCATTAAGACACTAAAGAATCACATCAACTTGTGGAAATTGGGCATCTGATGACCCCTTTAATGGAGCTGGATCAGAACAAAACTCGGTGAGCCTATTTGGCTCACGGCCCTAAAGGCCTGTGAGAATTTTGAAAGAAATCAGCCACCGCAATATCGCATTTTTCAAGGACGTAAATGATTGTATATTGTGGGTTTTTTCACACATACGCTTTATATTCGTATCATAGACCTCATTCCGAACAACTTTGGCTCTAGATCCACTGCTGTCAATCAAACCATTTGTTTAATGATTGAGAAAATGTATCCTATAAAGCCTAAACGAAAAGTCAAAAGTTTTAGGGAGATCAAACCACAGCTGGCACTATAACAGTCATAAATGTTTAAAAACCATCATATTTCATCATATTTGCCCAAAAAAACACTTTTTTTTAATTTGTAAATATTGATTTAGTTTGTTACAGGATTGATAAATATGTATTGTCTTTTTTCATTTGTGCTTAAATGCCTGAAAGCAACTGAATGCCGGTAATCGCTGCTTTATTTTTGGTATTTTACGTAATTTATTTCTGTTTTTACTTTAGTTATTTCCCCACAGCTTTCCTGTTAGTCACATGCTTTACTGGGACATAAATCCCTAAATCTTGCAATGTTCCTCCTGCCTTCTTCTTCCACCTGGCCCATACAAGTCCTTCTTGTTCTCACGGAAGAATGCTGTTGTCCCATCAGATTAAGCAGAAGAGAAGCGGCATAGTAGCATGAGCCGCAATCGTGGCTCGTCCCATCCCACTCTGGCAGTTTGCAGACAAGATTATGTAATGCTGGTCCCTCAAACGGTGTGGCAATTGCCAAACACATGGCATATGGTCTATCAAAAGGCTGATTTTAATATTTCCTGTTTAGATGCTTGCTCTAAACTTCTCAAGATGTTGATGCAATGAAAAAAAAGCGGCTTTCGAACATTTATTTTGGTTAAAGCCGCTGCCATATGGTTTAACGTGGCTTTCTTCTGGAGCGGGGCCATTGGGGAAAACATTGGCATCACTTTTATCTCACTTTCTCTTTCTTCTTCAATAACAGCCAACACATACCAGCAGATTAGAGGCCCCTATAGTCCTCCCAACCCCCGGTACTTAACAATGGTGTAAGCTGGGGCCGTACAGCTGGTCCAGTCCTGGGTGGATCTCACACAGAGCCTCAATCTGAGCAAGATGCTTCCTGTTACTGGAATTATACTGTAAACACTTGTTGTTTATGCCTGGAAAGGATAAATCTGACGGTTGATCAAATCAACATTTGGACCGTTACCACTCATTTACATAACACGGTAGAAACTAGAGCGACCGGGGTCTTGTTTAAATGGATTAGACAGGGCTGGATAACATTTTTAAATGACATATTTTAGTTCGACCTGCGTGTTGGAAGTACTCCTCTAGTTGCTCGGAGTTTTCTGTTTGGTTTTGACTGCCTGCCCAGGCCCATGCTGTGAAAGCCAATGTGCATTCCAGTTGAGAACATTCTGCTTCGTATCCTCCTCCGTGTCCTAAATCACTCTCCTGTCATAGCGTTCGGAATTATTTGCTTCTATTTTTCATTCCAGCTCATCCACGTCAAAGGGTCTCAAAGTCATCCTAGCTGCTCTGGCTCTCAGAGGAAACTGAGAACGGCCATCACCTTTTAACCTGAAGAATTGCTCCTGTAACCACAGAGGCTAGGTTGAAAATACACGTCGGTCTGGAAAAGACTCTTGTAATTCAGAGTTTTAAAGGCAGGTTTGACAAATTTGCTATTATAAATCAGCGTAGCGTATAGGCGGTCAATCATTACAGCTTGCGATGCATCGACAGCACTGCAGAAGTCATAACTCAAACGGAAACGAGAGACAGACCAGTATACTTTGATATATAGCATCTCTGTTAAATGGTGTGTTCAACATCTGTTAGAAGACCAGCTGGTACCCAGGAAGAAATAGCAAGCAGGGGTTTCTTTTTAAATTAGCCTCTGCTCTCTTTACACGAGCCCAGCTGGATTTTTTAGCCCCTTTTATCTCTCTCCAGGTGTAACTTTAAAAATAAATATAAAAGGTGTTTTTAAATGAAGTTTAATTTTTCAAAGTCCCGGGAAGAACATGCCAAATAACTTATGGATAGCGTTAACTGTTCACCATAACTAAAAAATATCAAATGTATCTGTACTGATGGTATATTAATGAAAGAGGAAGCATGATTTAGCTATTAGCATAATTGTTATATGTTTTATTAATTTATTAATTTATTTTTCATGTTTTTCGATGCGCAGTCCAAGACCAATTTTTTTTTCTGTTCAGTATAGTTTTTGGATTTTTTAACAAATCTATTGAGTGAAGGATTCAAATGACTCGCTTATAATAACAACCACTTGTTTTGTTCCTGAATGAAGCAATGTTTTTGAATGAATCTGTAGAGTAAATGATTCAAATGACTCACTTATAAGGACAGTCACTTCATTCTTGATTCCTGATAGAAAGACACTTAGCAAATCCTTTGCGTGAAAAATTCAGATGACTCACTTTTAAGGACAATCACTTGTTCATTCCTGAACAAATCTGTGTATTTGAACAAATCTGTTTGGCAAATGATTCAATGACTCACTTATAAGGACAGACAGACGCTTGTTTTGTTACTAAATTATTGTGTTTTTTAGAAAATCTGTTGAGTGAAAAATTCAGATGACTCACTTTTAAGGACAATCACTTGTTCATGCCTGAATGAATCTGTGTATTTGAACAAATCAGTTGAGCAAATGATTCAAATGACTCACTTATAAGGGCAGACAGACACATGTTTTGTTACTAAATGGCTGTTTTTGTTTTTTTGTTTTTTTTTTTAGCAAATCTGTTGAGTGAAAAATTCAGATGACTCATTTATAAGGACATCACATTTCTGAATGATTTAGTGTTTTAAAATGAATCTGTTGAGTAAACGATTTAAATTATTCACTTAGAAGGACAGACAGACACTTGTTTTGTTACTAAACAATTGTGTGTGTGTGGTTTTTTTTTTTTATAGCAAATCTGTTGACTGAAAAAATCAGATGACTCGCTTTTAAGGGCAATCACTTGTTCATTCCTGAATGAATCAGTGTTTTTTTTTTAATGAATCTGTTGAGTAAATGATTCAAATGACTTGTTTATAAGGACTGTCACTTTATTTTGTGATTCCTGACAGATGGACAATTGTTTTGTTACTAAACGATTGTTTTTTAGCAAATCAGATGACTCAGTCACTTGTTCATTCCTGAATGCATCTGTGTTTTTGAACAAATCTGTTGAGCAAATGATTCCAATGACTCGCTTTTAAGGACAGCCATTTGTTTTATTACTAAATGATTGTATTTTTTAGTAAATCTGTTGAGTGAAAAATTTAGGTGACCCACTTATAAAGACAGTCACTTGTTTATTCCTGAATTAATCTGTTGAGCAATCGATTCAAATGATTCACTTATAAGGACAGTCACTTTAATTCTGATTCCTGACAGACACTTGTTTTGTTACAAAATGATTGTGTTTTTTAGCAAATCTGTTGAGTAATTGATTCAGATGACTCCCTTATAAGGACAGCCACTTCATTTCTGTTTCCTGACAGATAGACAGACACTTGTTTTGTTACAAAATGATTGTTTTTTTTATCAAATCTGTTCAGAGGACTCGCATATAAGCACAGTCACTTGTTCATTCTTGAATGAATCTGTGTTTTTTAACAAATCTGTTGAGTAAATTATTCAAATGAGTCACTTATAAGGACACTCACTTGATTCCCGTTTCAAACGAGTGAATGATTTAAGCCCAGTCACTTGTCTCCACTTATTCTGGTGTGTAATCAATGTAACCTCCAGAAAGAGTCACTAAAAAATCCCCACTACTAATACAGAGACTGGTAGTCTGTCTGGAAAGTGAAAACACAAACAAGCAGAGTGATACAAACAGTAGAAAGTCCCAGAACTGTTGGACGACATCAGTGCTCTTGGAACCCCACTCAGCCAATAAAATTCAAGGACTGTTAGTAACTGTTGCATAAGAAGATTTACAGCTTTTATTTTTTAGCTGCGCAGATAACGATTTTCTTTGCAGGCCTACAGTGTGAATAAAAGTGAACGCTAATGATGTTAATTCTAAATTATGTTCAAATGCTCCCGTGGGCTGCAGCAGTTACTGTACAGTGAGAAATGTTTATAGTGCATCTATTTGCATTATTGATAGGAGCGAGGCTCATTTGAATATCACTGGACACGGACTCAGGATAGTAAATCTACAAGACTCCGCTGACTAATATGTTTAATTAGAGGTGATATATTACAGCTTATTAATTATTTACAATAACGGCAATCATGTCTGCAGTCATGGGGCAAAGAAAATGAGGATCCGTAGAATAAAGGTGAGGTAATGAAGGTACCGAAATAAAATTGAACGAAGGAGAAGCCAAGAGATGGTGGCGTGCAATCTCAAGTGTTCCGTTTCTCGGTATGTGCCGTAGATTTGAGGGGAATGCAGGAGGAGAGACGTGAAGCCGATATCCTTGAGCGGTTAAAGGCCTGTGTGCCTCCGAAACCGCTGTGAAAGGTGGACTCGGCGCTGGAGAAGAAAAGCAGCGGCCTCGCAGGGATTAGCCACAGGAGATTCCCTGTGGATAGCTGTCCCTTTTTTCCCAGGGACACTGTAATATGATTACTCTGTTGTTTGCGCCCGGTCCAGTGGTTAAGCACTATGGAGAGGAGGGTTCGGCCACCTCCAGGATGGACAATGAGAGAATTTTTTGGAGGGAACGTTGGAATTCTGCTTGACTGAGGACAGCTGGGGTCTTACACTTAGAGAGGAGAGAAGGAGAAAAAAGTGGCCTTTTCTTTGCCTCAATGAAAGGCATGTATGGTGCTCTGTACCACTGCGTTCAGCAGAGGTGCACCAGGCAGGGTCAGCAGGGCTCTTTGGATCTCTACAGAGGCCCCGGGCTCCCCTCCTGCATCCCTACTGTTACACAGAGGAAAGGCATTCTCCAACAGACGTCACTGCAAATGTTTATCTGTACAACTAACAAACAGTTTTCCTTGTTGCCCTTTTGAAAAGTGTTGTTTGCGAAAAATAAATACTGTCGAATTTCATCACATGTGTTTCATTTCATTCCAATTAGTGAGTGTAAGCACAAAATACACTCGGTCTGAGGCAGTAACCGAATGGAATGGTTCAAAAATCAGCCATACTGCTCGGAGCTCTCTCATAGTAGTACCTCATATCGGAGGCTTGGATTGATGGAGTGTGTGTGTTTGATTTTATTTTCTTCAGTCACAGGATTGCTGTGAGCACGAGCCTTAGTCAGCGCTGTTTGTTTGACAGGCCTGTCATTAATCATCATTGGCATTGTTTAAACTGTTTTGAGTGTCCAGGTCTTGTTCAACAGGGGGACAATAGTCTCTCTAAGCTGCTTCAGACCTGAAAGAAAGTTTATAAAATTTCAACCCAATGGAAACTGCAGGGAAGCTCCTTTTAAAAGGGGTTAGTATTCATTAGAACACTCTGGTTAAGGGTCTGGGCGGCTCCCATGAAAGAAAGCAAACCACCCGCTACCCTGATGGAAAAGTGCACCTATGATAGACAGCGCACGTCATTCTCATCTCATCTGACAGCTCTGAAATAGACTTGCCGCCTTCTTTTTCATTCATTTTAGTGACCATGCCCTGCCCCGTGCTAAATTTAATCAAAGTTTTACTACCAGTTTTAAAATTACACTAATCAAGAGTGGTTTTGTCTATTTTAAGCTTTCGTGATTAATGACGACACAGTGTATGAAATATTGAGGTGACCCCCACAGTACCTCGTAGATTCGGATCATTTGGTATTAACAGTCATTAGGATCAGATGAGCCGGTTATGAGGAAGAAAAGGAGATTGAAGATTAGGTGTGTGAGGCAGAGGTCAGTAATGGAGAGACGGCTACGAGGAAAGTGGATCAACTTACGATGTGAGAGGATGACAGTAACCACATCTGTAACTCAGATGGAAGATAGGGATAATTCTATCACTATTTTTCTTAGTTATTCATAAAATGTACATATTTTAGTTTGTCAGTTAAATGTATCAAATCAGATACACTGAAACTACAACTAAATGAAGGCTGGTTTGAGATTCATGTTCTATAATAAAGGGGTATTTGCAGTGTTGAAGAAAGTTACTTTTAACAGTAATGCATTACAATATTGTGTTATTCCCTAAAAAGTAACTCATTACGTTACTTTTCATGGAAAGTTATGTGTTATGTTACTTTTACATTACTTTTTAAATCTGGGCAAGACTTGCTTGTTTTTAATATAAAAAGTTCTATT
The DNA here is from genome assembly GCA_019740295.1 of Labeo calbasu. NCBI lineage: Eukaryota > Metazoa > Chordata > Actinopteri > Cypriniformes > Cyprinidae > Labeo > Labeo calbasu. Next base: position 8,984 of record JAHKKF010533502.1, read on the forward strand.
TTGGCAAATGTAAAAGCCTTTTCACACTAAAAGTGAAATGAATACACCTCAGGCTGAAGGAAAAGTAAGCATGCAATAGTTCACGGGAGAAGAAAGTTAAACACTCTTCAGCAATAAAAAAGCATAAATGTTAGTTTATCTAAAGTCATTTTTTCTTATTAGTATGGTCTAATTGGATTATCGAAGGTCAGCAGCAAAGACATTGTTAATAAAATGGGATTAAATGCATAAGATATTTGTGTTTTTTTTTTTTTTAACATATTTCATTATTGTAGGTTTGTCTCATTCTGAGTTTGCATTTCACTGTTTTTATTCATTTTGAGGAATACTGAATCTGTTTTATGCAAGTGGGATGAATGAATGCGTGTTCTAGAACTACATCATATTAACAGTTGAGGTCGAAAGTTTAGATACACCTTGCAGAATCTGCAAAATGTTAATTATTTTATCAAAATAAGAGGGACCATGCAAAATGCATGTTATTTTTTTATTTAGTAGTTCTGACCTGAATAAGATATTTCACATAAGACATTTACATATAGTCCACAAGAGAAAATAATAGTTGAATTTATAAAGTTTACATACACTTAATTCTTTATAATACTGTATAATACCGTGCTGTTCCCCGAATTATCCACAACAGCCCTTTTTTGTTTAGTGATAGTTGTTCATGATTCCCTTTGTTTGTCCTGAACAGTTTAACTGCTCTCTATTCTTTAAAAAGGGTTGTTCCTTCAGGTCACACACTTTTCTTTTCAGGATTTTTGTGTATTTAAACCCTTTCCAACAATGAGGACAATTGAGGGACTCATATGCAACTATTACAGAAGCTTCAAACGCTCACCGATGCTCTAGAAGTAAAAACGATGTATTAAGAGCCAGGGTGAAAACTTTTGAACAGAACGAAGATGTGTACATTTTTCTTATTTTGCCTAAATATAATCTTTTTTTCATTTAGTACTGCCCTTCAGAAGCTACAGAAGATACTTGTATGTTTCCCAGAAGACAAAATAAGTTAAATTTACCCCGATCTTCAAATTCAAAAAGTTTTCACCCCCCAGCTCTTTCTTAATGCATCATTTTTCCTTCTGAAGCATCGGTGGGCGTTTGAACCTTCTGTAAGAGTTGCATACGAGTCCTACAGTTGTCCTCAGTGTGCAAAGACGTATCTCAAAATCACACAGTCATTGTTGGAAAGAGTTCAAATGCACAAAAATGCTGAAAAACCAAAGAATTTGTGGGACCTGAAGGATTTTCCTGAAGAACAGCAGGCAGTTTAACGATTCAGGACAAACAAGGGACTCGTGAACAACTATCACTAAACAAAAAACACAGCTGTGGCTCATTCAGGTAACAACAGTAAGAATCAAGCATATGTACACTTTCAAACAGGGTCATTTTTATAAATTCAACTATTATTTTTTCTTGTGGTCTATATGTAAACATCTTTTAGTTGAAATATCTTATTCACATCAGTACTAAATAAAAGACATGCATTTTGTATAACCCCTCTTATTTTGGTAAAATAATAAACATTTTGCATCAATTTTGCAACTATTGCTGAAACTTTCCAATATTCTGGGAAGAGATTAACGATTTAATCGTATACATGCTTGGTATAGTTACTGAAGTCTTTACTAATATTACATTTATTGAGTGTTACAAGTATCCATGCTCTCCTCTAAGTCTGCGTTTCACTTTGCAAATACAAAATAGCAATCAGTGGCTGGAATGTGCCTCTCCTAATACATAGAGTGCAGTTAGAGATTGTGAGATCTGTGACCTCTGAGAATGAGATTCTTGTCACTTGAAACCAGTAAAGGTTTACCAGCACAGTTCTATTGTTCGGGCCTGCTGATACCACATCAGTATTGATCAAGGGATCACCTTGTCATCTAACCAAACAGGTATAAGGCTGGAGGGAGAGTGAAGGCAAATATGCACTCAGTAGAGCAAACGGCTCTGTCAACATGACTATTGCAATCCATTAACAAAGAGAATGTCACCTATTCTTCTTAATGAAAAGAAAACTTAATGCTGTAAATGCAGCCAAAACTGTGATGTTAGACATTTCTAATTAGATTGAAGATTTAAAGTACCAAAAATGTAATGATCTGTAAACCGTCCCATGTGCTACTTAAAAGGCTGCTCAAGTCATAATGAAGTACCTAATAATATAATCAGGAATTACTGTCTTAAATCCATTTAAGTCTAAACCTGCAGTCTAAACCTATAAATTGCATGACAGAATAGAGGATGAAAAGGAATTTTTAGCCATGCACAGGGAGGGGCATTTTGTACAGGAGAAAATCCAGCCAAGGTCAGAGGTAGGGGTCAGAGGTCATGGGGGCAGGCCCTCAATGCATAAGACACCCCCAGGATTATACAAGTGTAAAAAGAGCCTATTCAGTCAAAGCTTTGAGCAAGATTCACAAAGATCCACTGTTAGCTCAGTGGATACCTCTCATGAGCAAAAGCTCCAGGGTATGTCATTACCTACCTCAGTACATCACAAATGATTGTTTATATAGGCTATGTGAATATGTACTATGTGGATAAATAGGCAGCAAACATACTCCTAGTGCATTCAGAACCTATTCAGCAGTGTCATGCATTAAATCTGTACGTGTAATTATAATAATTACATCAGTTCAATAATAAGTGTCAGCAACTGTATGTACGCATGTTGCCGCACTCCTGCAGAGCCAAGGCTAATGAATTGCACATAAATGCAGCTTTCATTAAAAAATCATCTCACGTATGTTTATATGTGTTGACTTTAACAAGAGCTTAAGATTTCAAAGAATCACATTCTTTTAAATCATTTACAAATGGTAATTTCATCTTTTTTGAAAAAAAATCAGTGTATAATTTAGGTTTTACAGAGTACTCTTCAGTAAAATGTGGATTAGATGGAGATTAGGCCAGTGCCTTTGTCTTTATCCCCAAGTAAGCCAGCACAGCATGCAACTCAAAGGTGATGGCACTCTATGATCTCCCATCTCAAGTTTTACAGCGCAGATTTTACACCATTTCCCTCCATTTTCAAGTTGTCATTGCACTGAAAAAATATAAGTGACGAATGCAGCTGACAGGCATAAGAGAATAGAATTTGTAGAATGAGAATGTTCAACACAACACAATTTAGTGAAAGGTAGCCTGCTTGATTTATTTTACCTGATACTAATTAAGTATGATTCTAACTCAAAATTAAGCATATATGATTAGATTCTACTAAGAACCGTTGTTTGGTTATAAAAACGTTTAATTAAGCATTTAAAGTTTTAAATTGATTAAACATTCACAATAAATGAATGAATAAAACATCTATTGTCAAACAAATGTGACCCTGGACCACAAAACTAGTCATAAGGGTCAGTTTTTTGAAGAGATTTATACATCATCTGAAAGCTGAATAAATAAGCATTGTATTGACGATATTTGGCCGAAATACAACTATTTGAAAATATGGAATCTGAGAGTGCACAAAAAATCTAAATATTGAGAAAATCGCCTTTAAAGTTGTCCAGATTAAGTTCTTAGGAATGCATATTACTAATCAAAAATTAAGTTTTGATATATTTACGGTAGGAAATTTACAAAATGTCTTCATGGAACATGATCTTTACTTGATATCCTAATGATTTTTGTCATAAAAGAAAAATCAATATTTTTTTATCAATGCAACGTATTGTTGTCTATTGCTACAAACATACCCGTGCTACTTAAGACTAGTTTTGTGGTCCAGGGTCACAAATTATCTTGGCTGGAGTGTTGGGGAAAGTTACTTTTAAAAGTAATGCATTACAATATTGAGTTACTCGCTTAAAAAAGTAACTAATTGCATTACTTAGTTACGTTTTATGGAAAGTAATGTGTTATGCTACCTTTGCATTACTTTTAGTTCAAAAAAGTTATATTTTTATCACACCAAAAGCGAAATGAATAAGCCTCAGGCTGAAGGAAATGTAAATTCAGTTACTGACATATTTAATTATTGCAGGCTTGCATCATATTTTGAGGTTGCGTTTCACAGTTTTTATTTATTTTGAGGAATCCTGAATCTGTTTTTGTGCCAGTGAGATGAGTAAATGCATGTTGATATTTAGTCTAGAACTACAGTGAGCATCATGTTTACACAGCGCACACAATGCCTCTGCACTTACTCCCAATTTCTCTGAACATGGAGAGCCGTCACTCAATACATGAAAAAACAAAGTAGCATGACTTATTTGAAAAAATAACTCGGTAGTAATGCATTACTTTAATAGTTACATGAAAAAGTAAGTTACAATGTTACCCAACATTGCTTTGTATAACCAATTCGTATTCTGTAATCTGTATTTCATTTTCAACACCTCTGTTATTCAGTAAGTGTGAATCATTTCTCTGATGATAAATTCCCCTCTCAGAGGTTAAAAAGTTTAAAATAGCTTTATGTAATTTTGAACTTAAAAGGAACTTGAGTTAAAGATTATGGTTGTCATAATACATTTGATGCTTATTATTCATTCGTTCGTTTGTTTGTTTGGTTGAATTAATAGTTAAACTGGGTCAAGCACAGAAGGAATCTGGCGTAGGTCTGATAACAAAAAAGCATGTTTATCTTTACGAACAAATATTGTAGTGAACAAGTATGTGTAAAAAGAGTGGGAATTGCACTCATGGGTTCGTAAAGGTCTGTTTATGAATTTACATATCGCGCTCGGTACAGACCTCATTGAGAAGTTAGTCGGTTGTAGAAGTAGTAGCAAAGGTGATGATGCTTGAAGGTTAATGATTAAAGTCCAAACGGCGTGATAGATAGTGTCCCAGACACGCTGGCCTATATTCGACAGCCCCCTAGGTGTCTCACTTTAGCAGTGTTTGTCAGGACTCCGGCGAGGATGTGCGCTGACGTCACCGCCGTGTTGATTTGCTAAGCGGCGAGCAGAGAGGAGTTAGTGCGTGTGAGAGAGAGCGGGTACTGTGAACTGCGTTACTATGCTACAGTCCTAATAACCGCACGCTCGGAAGCCAAACGTGCAAGACAGGTGAGTACAGGCGCGCACCTTTAAAACACCCACAGCTCCTGACAGACCCTTCAACCTGTGTGTTTTCAGTTTGGGAAATGTTCACGTTAAGAGATGATCCGCGTTGTGTTGATCAGATGTGTTTGCGCTCAGCATCACATCAAGTTACAGTGTTTCTACTGTTGCTTCAAGTGAAGGTGAATTGTGAGAGTGCACCGGGAAAAGTAAAAGTGTGGCTGTCAGTGTGGTGCAGGCTCGGGGCACCTGATGGATATGACTGTTTATGTTCATCTTTACACATGTGGAGATGTTATGTTGACGTAAGCGTGTGTTTTAGTATTCGGGGGACGTGAGGTCTGCTCGCTCACCAGACAGTGACGTGCTTCCATGTGCTTTATTCTCAGCGTGACTGTTTCACATTGAACATCTACAGTTTAAATATGTCCTGACTGAAGAAGAACGGCGTAACGTTAGAGCAAACAAATGTCGGTGTTTTGATGATTATTATTTTGCTTGTCACTAGGTCTGATCATTAAATCAGAGCCGCCGTGGAGGTGCGTGTCACTGTCTTTCCAAATAAACCGGCTGTGATTTTTTTTTTTTTTTTTTTTTTTTTTTTTAAGTGAAATGACTTATGCTTTGCTTTTTGTTAGTTTGCTTGTTTTACAATATATTATTTAAACCGAAACGTTATTTTGCTCGTTCACCCGATATGCGCACGTAACGTTAATGAAACAACAAACGGTCCTTTAATAACTTCAATTGATTCACGTGTGAACAGTCGAATAGTTATGTATTGATCATGAGCTCTGACTGGACTTTTCATCGGTCTTTATCATGTATAAGGTAGATGACTGTTATTAGGCGGCAGTTGACTAATACGAATATGTGTTGATCATTTCTTGACTTTTGTTTGAGTTGTTGTAGTAATGTACACTTCGCAATTGCTAACGTCTCAGTTAACAGCACTTCAAAGGCGACCTGTTCATTTCTCACTTACTACTCGTCTTCCTGTATTCTGTAGTAATTTAAACGGCGTGAAACCCCTTGAATGTATTTCTTTCGTGTCGCCCTTTATCATAACTTTCGCTTATTTGCTGTCTGAGACGGTACACTCACAGTGAAAAACCCCGTCATTCACCGCTAAGATCATAGTGTTTGATATAAAGACTATTTACTAGTCTGTGGTGAGGCTTCTTGTTGATCAAATAAGACGGGGGAAATATAAAACGCCTGCGTAAATCTCCCGTTCCTTGTCTATTATTTTAAATATATGTGATAATGTTATTAAAGGAATGGCTCCCTTTGCTGCTATTACCACATATTAGTGGTGGATATTCCTCTGATTGTGTTCACTCAGAAGTGACGGTGATGTTTTGTTGAAGGTATAGTGTTAGCTTGTTGTAAAAAAAAACAGATTCTAAACGTTAAATTATAGCTAGAATGTATTTATTAACTAATAAATTGTGGGAATGGTGAAGTTAAATATTTTACAGCCATTTGACCTTTTTATGTTAATTGACAAAATTACATTTTTTGCTTTTAAAGGTTACCTTGTAAGTGTGTATATCTGATGTAGCAGAAAAATGGCATCTACACATGGTACATGGAAGTGTATCTAAAACAAAAAATGCGTTTTGGTGTGTTTTAGGAGCTCTAAGCTGTTTTGTGTCATCCTCTGTTCCAACTATTCCTGGCAACAGATTGCCTCACTCTCCATGCTCCGCTCAGTATCCCTGTCTGTGATGAGAATACTGAATAAGATGCCATTTCATTTCAGGAGGCTGTTGATGGGCTTTGTGAGGCGAGCTCAAACACATAGAAACAAAGGCTTGATTACTGCCAGCCTTTACTAGCACTAAAGCCAAGTTTACACGTTTCGCATATGGGGCACTTATCGTTTTGTGTTGTATTTTGTGCATTTTGACAGACCTATGGTCTGATTTTTTTTTTTATTCGTTTTTTAGGGGTCTGTTTCTAGAAAGATCTTAGCTGTTAAATGATGATAGATTTGTGTTTTTTTTACAGTACAGAGAAAAATTAAAATCTAATGTACGGATATTATCGTGAGTTGCCATCTTTATTTGTTTCATACTGAAATAATCAGAATGATGTTAATTTAAGAACAAAGAAACTCAACAATCAAAAGAAAATCAAACGTTGTGACTTTTCTGCATTTAACGGTGGGTCTCTCTTTCATCTCTTTCTAGATTGACCTTATCTTGTTTACAAAGATAACTGAACAGACTGCTACGTGGAAAGAAAGACTCATGAGTTGGCCGTGTGGATTTCAGAGACGTTATGGATTTGACTAAAATGGGTATGATCCAGCTCCAGAACCCCAATCACCCCAATGCCCTGCTGCACAAGGCTAATCAGATGCGCCTGGCCGGCACGCTGTGCGACGTGGTCATCATGGTGGACAGCCAGGAGTTCCACGCTCACCGGACCGTGCTGGCCTGCACCAGTAAGATGTTCGAGATCCTATTTCACCGGAACAGCCAACATTACACTCTCGACTTTCTCTCACCAAAGACCTTCCAGCAGATTCTGGAGTATGCCTACACTGCCACGCTCCAAGCTAAAGTAGAAGATCTGGATGACCTGCTGTATGCAGCAGAGATTTTAGAAATAGAATACTTAGAGGAGCAATGCCTGAAGATACTGGAGACCATCCAGTCCTCGGATGAAAATGACACGGAGGTCAACATGAACGACGGAGGCGCGGAAGACGACGACGAGCGCAAGGGACGACATGGCAGGAACCCGAAAAAGCATTCCGTGGAGGAGGGCAGCTACGTGGCGGCTGCCCAGCAAGCACTGACGCTGTCAGGAATGGTGGATCAGAGTCCTTCCGTCTCCACCTCCTTCGGCCTCTCCACCATGAGCCCAACCAAAGCAGCCGTGGACAGCCTGATGAGCATCGGCCAGTCCCTCCTGCAGAGCACCATGCACCCCGGCGCGGGTGCCGAACAGCCCCTGCACGGCAACTCCCACCCCATGATGGGAGAGATCAAGACGGAGATGATGCAAGTAGATGAGAGCGGAGAACACGAGAGCCCTAAAGCCATGGAATCCAGCGCCTCCAGCAACGGCGAGCGCAGCGGAGAACCTGACAAGAACCGCGATGGGCCCGGCACCCCTACCAGGAGCAGCGTGATCACCAGCGCCCGTGAACTGCACTACGTCAGGGAGGAAGGTGTGGGCGACCAGCAGGTGGAGGTCAACCAGATGGGCCTGGAGGCAATGGCGGGGATGACCGAAAAACACTTGGCGTCACTCTACGGCATTCCTCCCAACCACAAGAACGAAGCGATGCTCTCTATGCCTGCCTCCATGGCCTCATCCTTGCACATGTCCCCAGCCTTGGCCATGTCCATGGACTTTAGTGCCTACGGGAGCTTGCTGCCTCAGAGCTTCATCCAGAGGGAGTTCTTCAACAAGCTCGGTGAGCTAGCTGCTGGGATGAAGCCCGACGGCCGCAGCCCGAACGAGCGCTGCAACGTATGCGGCGCCGAACTGCCTGACAATGAGGCCGTAGAGCAACACAGGTAAGCTGCTGTTTTTGTTTTTCAGTTGCTATAAATGCATGTTTTTTGCCTCCCCTGGTGCAAAGGCAGGTCTCTAATTCAATTAGTTTACGGCGCTCTGTGAACCAAAGGACCGCAAGGTGCCCATATTTAGAAATTCTTTTGATTAAAGAACTTAGTTGCAGAGAAATGTTAGTGGAAGATGAGTCATGATGGTTAACTGTTGATTGCTTATCTTCTTTCATGCTGGAGGTCAATTTGCTTAACACTCTGCCTGCGGTGGATATGAGAGAGAATGATTGCAGAGCTGAATTACGCACGTATATGTTTTCCTCTTGCTTTCCCCTTATCAAGAAAAATTGCTCTTCAGCTGAAATAACTTTTGAAAGGAGTAAGAGAAAATGGGTCAATCAAGTTGCAATACAAGATCTTGAAACTGCTTAAAAGTATCATTCATACAGTTAATTCATCAGGGAAACTGACGAATTCAGTGCTGTATAAATTAGATGCCAATTTGCCATTTGGTTATGATTTATAATAAAATCATTGTTTTTTTTTCTGTTATAAAACTAAAAAAATTGGCATCATCAATAGTTAAATATATCCCGTTCTGATATATCGCTGCAATCGCACACAACCAGATGAGGCATTCCCAGGCTAGTGAAGAAAAATGATTATTTTTAACTTCTTTCCTTTAAGTGGGCCGTCTGTTTGTCGCGGCTCCTAGGCGTTGGGTGCTGATCACTTCCAGGCCTGCGCTGGTGGCTGCCGAGTGGTCCTGGAGAGGCTCTGGCTGAGCCCATTAGCTGCACCTGGAGAGGGGGCAGGCTAATGGGAAGCAGCCCCCCTGACCCCCATGGTGTGGCCAGTGATGAGTAGGCCAGCCTGGGCCCCAGCCACCCGGGACAAGGAGGGCCTTATTAGCTTTATGAGTAGAGCAGACTGTCCAGCCCAGGAAATGAGGGTCTACGTGGAGGACCCGTGCCGACCTCCGCAGCGTAACCTTTTGGCCACTTGGCTGGCCTCTGGTTCTTGTCAGTGTGACTTGTGGGGGTGTTGCAAGGAGCTTGGACGAAGCGAGGAAATCCACGCCAGACGTTATCGGCTTTTGAAGCCCGCAGCCGCACCCTTAGAGTCGCTGTCGACTAGACAAAGATTGCGGGATTCACATGTTGAACTTATTTGCGTTTACATTTATTCGTTTAGCAGACAGAGGAGCCAGCGACATTCATAGTAAAAAATGCAATGATCATTGTTTCAGAGCTTGAATTGTTTTTAAACTTGATGCGCGTAAATATTTAGATTCACATTTATTGTTCTTAAGAAACAGCTGATGACTCGAATGAGGCACTGAGTGTGTTTATTCTTGTGTCATGAAGCAGGCTGTTCAGATGCTATCCAGCGGAGAGAGTTTTGATTGGATAAAAGATAAAGTTAAAGTGAGCCAGTCATGCACATCTTGGAGTCAATTGCAGAGAGATGCAATAAGATTTTAAAGCAGCAAGTGTATGAAAAGGCACTGAGGGAAAACGCCACACACAGGCATCTCTTCGCAGAGAAATTGATTATGTATGTCCTGCCATACCCTCACAAACCATACGATGTTATTTTGATAATTGTGCGAGTTTTAGTGCCAGTTGTTTACAGGATTTCACTAGATCTGCATTCTGCGGGTTTCCTAATGACAGGCCTAGGATTGAGAATAAACTGGTGTGAGCGTTCGTCCTTGATCTGTTGGAATGCACGACGGTGAAAGTTCATCTGAGGATTCCGTTTCAGTCCAAATATTCATGTGTCTTTGGAAGTGCTCAAGATGGCATTAATAAATCCCTCTTAATTACCTTCATTATTCATCGAGTGAAAAATGCTCGTTCAACCTTGTGAACTTTAAGGTTGGTGTTTATCTTAGAACAGAATAATTGACAAGCCGTGTTAATTTAAAAGTTGTCTGCGCTCGTGTGAATCATCGAAATAAGCGCGTTGGCATGTCAGATGTTCTGAATATGACTAAAAGGATGCAGCAGTTGCCCAAACAGCCAATGACAGTGATTTATTTATTTATTTATTTATTTTTTAGCAACACTGTTCAGATCCAAATTGTTGTTTGATTAAGGGTTCTTGAGATGGGCACGTTTGTCAGTTTAAATTTGCATCAGATCTTCACCGTATTTATTTGAGTGCTTAAAAAAATGAAAATCTAAGAGATGCATGACTGTAGTTTGAATTCATAAAAATTCCAATGATTTTTAGTTCCCACTCTTATTTTATTCCAGAAATATCAATGTACTTATCTATTTTACTTTCTTTTGAAGTTTCAGTAATCTTCAAAAATGACAGATTTGCCATGGTAAGGTTTTTGTTCCTTTTTAAAGGTTTTTTTTTTCATCACAGCTCCTGACGGCTCGCAGCAGACGGGGCGGCAGCTCTTGTGACTAATTACAGATTATTTTGCAACATCTTGTGCCAGGGTCCCAGCCATCTCTAGCACTCGGCGTGAAAAATATTTCTGTTTGAGAGTTCATTTAGGGCAAACAGGTCAAGTTAACCGTCTGTAATTATTCCCAGATTGGGCACGAGCCTTTCTTCGTGTGTGCATTTGAGAGCGAACGCATCAGTAAGTGCTTGCTTCCTGTATAAATTTAGCTTGCTGCATTCATTCCCCATTGCCCTGGGTTATGTCATAAAGCTCTGAATGATATGTGCATTGCTTCCAAAACCGTGCGAGTGTCAAGACTATCCTATTAACTAGACCACTGGAGTAATCTTGTAATATCTGGAGTAGACGTATGTCTGAGGGTTGCCTAAATGAAGGCGTTTATTTGTTTTTCAATCACCCAGAGTTCCCTACAGGAGCTAAATCGAAACTCCGTAGCAGCTTTTTTTTTGACACAAACCGGCGGAATTTCTTTTTTGCCAAGGAAAACAGTTTGTGGCCCTTTGACTCATGGAAAATGATTACAGAAATATTTCAGCAACCTGCCAAAAAGAAAACAATCAACATGCGCTGCTCTGAAATATTTCACAAAGACTGAAGGAAAAAAGACACCGCTTTTAATCCACACTCTCTGGGCTCTCTACGTAGATCATTTGGTGTCTGGTTTTTAGGTTGTTCCTCATGGCAGACAGGTGGACAGGTTGAGCGTAGCTGAGCTAGCATAGGTAGTGCTAACTGTAGAGCTAGCTACGGTGTTTAAACAGGAGGCAGGGCCTTATCTGTGCATATCAGAGACAGCGATAACCCTGTGCTCTCCTTTCCACTATACCAAGAGCAGATGGGGATGATAAGTCCTCATGGTGCTGCAGAATGAGATAACACCAGGCTGCAGTGAGGTGAGAGGCACCTCACAACTTTCCTTCTTATGCTCACAAGTGCAGCTGAGTCTTACCACAGAGCTGTAACGCCCCTGTAACGGCTGTCCCCTGGATTTTTGACGCACAACATGAACTTTGTGTTCGGTTTGTGTTCTGCTGCTGTAACAGTAAGCAGTGAGTCGCTATATTATGGTGCCTTTTGTTGTTTAAAAATCAAAATTACTCACTCTCAAGCTATCCTAGGTGTATGACTTTCTTCTTTCAGACGACATAATTGCAGTTATATTAATAAATGTCCTGTTCTTCAGGAAACCTTTCCAACAATGACTATATGATTTTGAGATCCATCTTTTCACATTGTGCACTGCAACTTTTACAGAAGGTTCAAATGCTAACTGATGCTTCAGAAGGAAAAACAATGCATTAAGAGCCAGGGGTGTAAACTTTTGAACAGAATGAGGATGTGTAAATTGTTTCTTATTTTGCCAAAATATGACTTTTTTTCATTTAGCCCTGCCCTTCAGAAGCTATAGAAGGTACTTACATGTTTCCCAGAAGACAAAATAAGTTAAATTTACCCTGATCTTCAAATTCCAAAAGTTTTCACCCCCCAGCTCTTAATGAATTCTGAAGCATCAGTGAGCAAGGGAAAACAAGGGACTCATGAACAACTATCATTAAACAAAAAAACAACAACGCAGCATTAAGAATCAAGTGTATGTAAACTTTTGAACAGGGTATTTTTTTTTATAAATTCAACTATTATTTTTTTCTTGTGGACTATATGTAAACATCTTTTATGTGATTTAAAAAAAAAAAATAACATGCATTTTACATGATCCCTCGTATTTTGATAAACATTTTGCAGATTCTGCAAGGTGTATGTAAACTTTTGACTTCAACTGTATTTATGAGTGAAATTTAAAACATAGTATCAATATATATTTCAAATTGGTAATAAATTCAGGCATAAAATTGCATCCTTTTTTGCTTTTTAAGAAAAATAAATGTATTTGTAAATCTGCAAACAATCAGCCTGTGTTTACTAGATTAAACAAACACTATCAATATGGCTCTTGGTTTTTGTTTAACTGAAACGCATGGTTTTCTCACATTCATTTTGCTATGAGTGGTCCGTCTTCACTTCCTTATATTATCTTTGGTGTGACTAAGGATGGGCTATAGGCTTTTAGTCAGGTCATATGCCATATTTTTAATCTAAAATTAATTAAAACAAAGCTGTAAGAGAAACATTTTCAGTGATATGTGATGGATATACATACATGTCACATGCATAATGGAAAGTCAAAACCCTGAAAGTTATTTTTGAACTTGGATAATTTATCCATTTAGGTCGTCTTAAAAGTCAAACATCCTCTGTGCCAGTTGATTTGATAGTGTGGTGTTTAACTCTAAAGCCTTATGGTAATTAAGAATGATTGCAATTAAGCCAACGCGACTTCAAACAAGTGGACCCTTCACTTTGTCAAGTTAGCCAATTAAGTTTCTGAAACTCCTCATGGCTGCTGTGAAAATGGGAATAATGCCGCCCCGAAATGATTTTGACCTTTGAATGCGTTTCTGGGACAAGAAATTTTGTCTTGTGAAATTTCTGGATGTCTAAAAATCTGAAATGCCTACTTTATGTTCGAGATGAGTTTGTTAGTGTTTTGAGGATGAAATTGAGTCATTGCCTAATTAAAGCTACTCTCTTTCTCAAGATATTCTGTGGCAAGGAAGAGAGCATAGAAAGAGGAAATCAAGTTTATCAACCAAGTAGTGTGAATTCACACATTTTCATAGCCAATTTTAATTTATAGTTGAATATTTAAATAGAATATGCCATCACAAATGTTTATATTTTTTATTTAGCGATAAGTAAAACGTATATATTGAATGCCTATAAAATATATGTGTGTTATTGGTATTTTCCAGTGCCTTTTCTTTCAGATGCTAGTATTTGTCTATGCAGCCCACATACGCCAGCAGCTGGCAGGCTCCCAATTATGGACAGGCTTTAAAAGCCCCGCTTGAACTGTAAAGATTTACACCGCCACCCCTCTGATCTGGAATCTGCCTTCTGTCCTCACTGTCAAGACAAGAGATGTATCGATTAAAGACTTAACACTAGGTTGCATCATGTGTATTGGACTTGCACACCTTGACTGCGGCTCTGTATCTTCAGAGCCTCGCTGACGAAAACAAGTTTGTTGATTCGTGTATCAGAGCAGTCCATCAGGTGAATTTCGCCACCTTACTCTTATTTGATTCGCTTCTGTCAACTCATATCTGAGGCATCACCTACACGGGGATCGGCTTCGGCACTCACATGTAGAAAAGAAGAGACTTTTTTGATTCGCACATGAATAAGGAATAAAAGTAAACACAGACAGGCAGACAGCGCTGCCCCATATTATTAAAGCGATAGGCATCTGGCATGCCCAGTAAAAAGACATGACGGTTGCTCACAGGGCTTTTTTCACTGAGGTGCTTTTCACTGGCCGCTTTCTTATCTGCTTTCTGCAACTGGAGATGGAAGGATTACAGACAGAGCAGGGCGCTGCAAGCCCACTGCGGTGCCAGGTGGCACACTAACCGCCTCCGAATATATCTCAAGCCATTCTGCTCCGCCACACATGTAGATGCATGTATATGTGCATCAAGATTTAAACAGTGGCCGTGGCGATGTAGATGAAGCGAGAGCAGGCGGGTTGATATAAGATGCTGGTGTTTCATAGATGGTGGTCTTGTCTTTTTGGCCCTATTCTTGTTTATGTGTGACTGGTCAGCAATCAGATTCACTGCTGGTCTGAATCAGTTCATTGTGACGAATTTGACAGGGAAAATGCTATAGTTGCTGTACTGCCACTTTACAGAAAATGAAAGATTTCAGTGGTTTCAGAGATGCCTTGTAACTTCTGACTCTTTCCGTTTGCTCTATAAAATTTAGTAACTATTTGACCTTTTGGATTTGTATTCACTTCATTTGTCTTAAAAGGAAAGTTCATCCAAAAATGAAAATTCTGTCATCATTTACTCACCCTCAACTTGTAGGAGTGTCTTTCTTCACTGTAAATAAAAAAGTTGTTTCAACTTAGTGTTTGTGCTGCCTTAAAATTGTTATTTTAGATATTTGAGTTGAGTAAACTCAAAAATTTGAAGGCAGCACAAACACTTGCTTTTCTAAGTTGAAACAACTTTTTTTTTTTTTTACACAGCGTTCTACTGAACACAAAATATATTTTGAAGAATGCTGGTTAACCAACTGTTAAACAATTGGTTATTTTCTTCATACTGTAGAAGACAAGACTGCTTGGTTACCAGCATTCTTCAAAATATCTTCTTTGTGCTCAGCAGAAGAAGTTTTCATTTTTTGGTTGAACTATCCATTTAATAGTATATTAAATAGTATATTATAGTTTAAGTAAAATATACATTGCACTTCTTGTGTCCTGAAAGAAAGGTTCACCCAAAAATGAAAATTCTGTCATCATTTACTCACCCTCAACTCGTAGCAGTGTCTTTCTTCAGTGTAAATAAAAAAAAAAATTCAACTTAAAGTAAGCATCCGTGCTGCCTTAATTTTAATTTTAGTCAACATGAAATGTTAAGTTGTACAACATGAAAACACGGATATTTGAGTTGAGTAAACTTAAAATTTTAAGGCAGCACAAACACTTTTTTTTTTGTTGAAACAACTTTTTTTTTAAGTTGATGTTTTTTTACAGTGTTCTGCTGAACACAAAAAATATATTTTGAAGAATGCTGGTTAACCAACTGTTAAACAATTGGTTATTTTCTTCATACTGTAGAAGACAAGAGTGCTTGGTTACCTGCATTCTTCAAAATATCTTCTTGTGCTCAACAGAAGAAAAAAAAAA
>JAHKKF010533506.1:0-14640 GCA_019740295.1 Labeo calbasu
TCATTCTGTTCAAAAGTTTTCACCCCCAGCTCTTAATGCATCGTGTTTCCTTCTGGAGCATCAGTGAGCGTTTGAACCTTCTGTAATAGTTGCATATTTGTCCCTCAGTGTGAAAAGATGGATCTCAAAATCATACAGCCATTGTTGGAAAGGGTTCAAATACACAAAAATGCTGGAAAACCAGCAGCAGTTTAAATGTTCACTAAACAACAACAACAAACAAAAAACACAGCTGTGGATGATTCAGGTAACAACACAGTATTAAGAATCAAGCGCATGTCAACTTTTGAACAGGGTCATTTTTATAAAATTTTCTCTTGTGCACTATATGTAAACATCTTTTATGTAAAATATGTTATTCAGATCAGTACCAAATAAAAAAAAACATGCATTCTCTATAATCCTCTTATTTTGGTAAAATAATTAACATTTTGCAGATTTAATTTGCAATGTGTATGTAAACTTTTGACCTCAACTGTATATAAATGCTATGAAATTCTGAGCTGCATATACTGCTGCTAATGCACAGCAGGTAGGAAATCACTTTTCAGAGCCGTCACCTCCTCTGTTCTTCTGTATTGCCACCATAAGCATATTAATATACAGACAAGTTATTACTATTTTTAAAGGCTCGAGGATCAAATATTTCTCATAACACTTGTACTGATTCTGAGACATTAAAACTCTGCAAACGTTATTCGCTTTACACAACACAACAGGGGATGAGCATTTGAACCGTACACCGAGTTACAAATCAAATGCAAATTAAAGGTAACATATTCCGTTTCCATACCAGTGATGTGCCACCGCCAGCTCCTGCTCTGATTGTGAGTTTGACGTGGTTGTTCTTTTCCAGCCAGCTGACAACTTGTCGCAGTTTAGTGTCCAAGTCGTGCAAGGAGATATCAGAGGAGAAAATCAGCTCCTTTGATTGGACAGGCCCTGCAGATGCACCAAGAAAGGTCAGGGTGGTGTATATTGAGTTATTTAGTGACCACTGTTGTTGAAAACCCATATTATCATTAGAATACGAGAACTGAGCATCATTTTTTCACATTACAAGAGTTCATAGTGACCACAGCAGTCAATCTTTAAACAGGACCAATAAATAAATCAAAAGAATAGTCCCTGTAACAAGTGCACTGAATTTAGAAAGTTATTTGAAGCTGTATTACAGAACTGTATGAGGAATAACTGTATGAAATTTTAAGGAATATTATACCCAAAAATGAAAATTTGCTAAAATTGTATTGACCCTTAGGTCATCCAAGATATAGATGAGTTTGTTTCTTAATCAGAACAGATTTGGAGGAATTTGGACTGGAGTGGTGTGGATTATTATCAGCTGTTTGGACTCTCATTCTGACGGCACCCATTCACTGCAGTGGATCCACTGGTGAGCAAGTGACGGAATGACACATATCTACAAATCCAATGAAGAACTCATGTACATCTAGGATGGCCTAAGGTTGAGTAAAGTTTCTGGAAATGTTTATTTTTGGATGAACTATTCCTTTTAAGCTTATCTGCTGAAAATCTACCTCTCCTCTGAATCTCTCAAATGAGACCCAATGACATTTTGATGTCAGTGACATCTAACCAAAGGTTAATATGATTTACCATTAAAAAAAAAAAAAAACTGCAAAACATAGAAAACAAAATATCAATGAAGAGCAAATTAACTTTTGGTCTGTTCCTCACACAACCGTATGGCTGGAAAACCCTGGAAAATAGCAAAGTCATATGGACTACTTTTGTGGTTTGAAATAACATGAGGATGAGTAAATAATGACAATGTAAATTTTTGATAACTATTAAACAAATGTATTTTAAATAGATATTGGAGAACTACAAGAACTGTTGGTTACTGTTTGAATCTGATTCTCACTGTAATATGTTTGTAAAATAGCTTTGATGTGTTTTTTTGTTTTGTTTTTTTTACTGAAACCCACCTTTCTTGGCTTTCTGTGTGTCTCTGAGTTTCATCTGTTCTTCGTGGATCTGTTTCCCTTTCATCAGTCTGTATAATGGAGGATCACAATTGTCATTTATGGCAACTAGCTTCAGGCCTGTTTGGTCCATCAGTCGTATCACATCAGCACGGTGCATCGTACCCAAATCCTCACCATCCTCACCCAATAACTGTATATGCCGCTGGCCAATCTTTCTACCCACGCTGCTGAAAGTGACTCGTGCTCTCGGGTCCAGCTTTTTAGTCTCCTTCTGGAAATCTGTTGTATTGGGGTCCCCGCTCTCAGTGTCTGTGGAGAAGGACATGCATAGCCTGGGCGACACAATATGGCAAGAACATGCTGGCCCGAGGGCTAATGGGCTTCTTGCCAGGGGTGAGGTGACCAGGCTGATGGGTCGAAGAGGACTGCGGCTCAGTGCCTGACTCAAAACAAACCTCAGGAAACCCAGAGACATCCTAGAAGAGAGTATCATGAACATTACCAATATACGTGAATAGTAATACAAACGTTTTTGAACAATACGATTTTTAATGTTTTTAAGGAAGTCTCTTTTGCTCACCATTATTTGATCCAAAGTACAGCAAAACTGTACAATTTTGAAATATTTTTACCATTTAAAATAACTTTTTTATTTAAATATATTTTGAAAATGTCATTTATTCCTGTGATTTCAAAGCTGAATTTTTAGCATCATTACTCCAGTCACATGATCCTTCAGAAATCATTCTAATATTCTCATTTACTGCCCAAAAACATTTATTATTATGATTATTATTATTATTATTATGCTGAACACAGCTGAGCAGAATTGTTTCAGGTTTCTTTGATGAATAGAAAGTTCAGAAGGACAGCATTTGTCTAAAATACAAATCTTTTGTAATATCCTTATCGTCACTTTTGATTAATTTAAAGCATCCTTGCTAAATAAAAGCATTAATTTCTGTAACTTTTGATAGTGTATTTTTTAATGATAGCAAATGAACTGTGAACAAAAATAATAAAACCAAACAGACACTTAAAATGATATACAAAGCATGAAATATTTACTCAAAACCAACTGAAGTAGAGATTATTCCTCTGTTATTATGGTTTCTGATAGATCACGGTCCTTCACATTTTATATTCGACAAACACCAAGCTGACAGAAGCTACTTACGCTGAGTCGTACGGAACCGACGTCAGGGACGAAGAAAATGGTGTCAGTCAGGTGATTTCAAGACAAATAATCTGGGTCATAAACATAAAATGTGCTCTCGGAATAAATAAATAAACCTAGAAACATAAAGGCAAGTGACTTTTCTTACTGACAAACGAGTCTTGGCGCACACGTGTGACGTAACAGCAACGCGCCGCTGCTGTGGAATTTAAAAGGTTTATTTTGTTTATTTTTTAACTATTTAATTAATTTGCGTTCAGTCTTTTCATTTGATTTCGAATTTTCCCGCTGTTATATGTTGTTATTTATAACGATTATTATTATTGTTAATTTAGGGGTGCATTTTAATAAATAAATAAAGAGTTCTGAATAGCATATCATAGCGTAAAGAGACTGAGCTCAGAGAACACGTGGGTCAGTTTCTGTGCGCTCGGCTGTGCTTAACTCGAGTTGACACAATTTGACCCGGAGCATAACGCTCAGTGGTTCTCTTTATACTGCTCTCTTACTACTATTTCAAACCTCCGTTAACTGAATTTAAAAAATGAAGAAAAAAAAAACTACTACTACTAATAATAGTAGTAGTAATAATAACTACAGCATAATCAACTATATAATAGTATTAACTCTTTTTTATTTTGTCCTAGTTTTGTTCTATTATATACTTTGCAAAGCTTTCTAAAATAAATCCTTTTAAAATAATTCTACATGCAACAATATTCCACAATACTGCTTTCTAGATCAATTTATTTATTTCTTTATTTTGTGTAGTATCCTTATAAAGTTTCTTTATTATTATTTTTTTTTTTAAAGAAATGGATCTCCCTTAATACCCCCATACATAAGCTCTTTTTATACACTTACTCCTAAAAAGCAGACAAAAACTTTGTAAAGGCTTTCTAATATGTGTTTTAGACATTGTGGGAAAGGCAGCATGGGTTGACCCTGTGGCTTAGGCCTTGGCTGCATTGAAACAGTAAATCTAGAGATTTTACAGTCAGCTGAGCAGCAATAGATTAATTTGTTTAACGCTGATGGGTACAAAGAGCCTCTAATCTTCGCTGTTCTCAATGGCTTTAACCTTCGTGTCAGAGAGAAGCTGCTGCGTTTCTAAGGCTCCATTTCTCCCAGAATTCCTCTGTCACCTGCCCAACCGCAGGTGCACCGACAGATCCCTCCCATCAGAGCGCTGCGCACAGGAAGTGCAAAGAGGCTGAGGTCAAAGGCCATAGCGGAGGCGCTTGTTATGTTTCCATCAACAAGGTTTGAGTTTCAAAGAGCAGGCAGGAATAGAGAGAAGGGCAAAGAAAGAGTTTGAATTAAAAAAGAGGCTAAATTTAAAAGAGAACGGTAGAATGGGACTATTCTTTTTCTTATTTCGTGGGGGTTGGGCGATTGGATGTGTAACTGTGCCCCCTCCCCCCCAAAAAAAATATTATTAAAAGTATTTTTTAAAAAATCATTTCATTTGTGTATACATATATATAATCGCTTCATTTATTTATTAATGTTTGAGCCTGTTTAAGTACACGATAATGGTGTAATTTTCTTCTTTAACCTGTTAAATGTAGGAGTAATTTTAAAAGTTAGATGGCTACCGCAATGAGAGCGAATTTAACAATGCTGCCCTTTATTACAGAGCTAAAGTGCATAATGATGAACCTCCAGTCTATTCAGCGACTGGGACCTTAGATTAAGGAAGCCGTGAGGGCATGAACCACAAATGTTTGGAGAAAGAACTTTGTTGCAAAGGAGATGGCTGACAAAAAAATGTGCCGCCTGTGAGCAGCAGGTGGATAATTGTACACGCTTGACTGCGCCTAGAGAAAGATGCGCTTGCAGAAAGAGCATTCATGAAGCAGCCTTAGGAGCTTCCTAGTTTGCTAATTAGCGCAAGGATACCAGTTCTTCTAACAGGCACCCTGCATAGTGGCACACCTTTTAAACAAAAAGGATGTTACCATACAGACGTTGCACAGTATCTTCCCGAAGGGAAATCTTATACAACCTGCTTTTCAGCATCTCTTTGTTTTGGCCTATATGAGTCTTTGTTTGTTGCTCATGGAGCATGTCTTTGTTAGACTATTAACAGTACTTTGAGTGACATGTCTAAAGAGATTTTGTAAGGCTAGGATAGAATATTCCTCTGGTGAACTTCAGAGTTTTTAGGGTTAGTGATTTGGACAAATAATAAACTTAAAAAAAAAAAAAAAAACCCTAAAAAACAAGTGTACTTTGTCAGACAAACCCTATTTTAAATGTTTTTACAAAAAAATGACATTACATAAAACAAGTTTTTCACTGATGTGCTAATAATTTGTTAATTTGAAGGAATTGTTATCTTGGATCAACAAGCAAAACATTGTTTTTGATGTTAGAAAACTTTTATTATGTTTGAGGAAAGCAGGCCAACTATAATTGTTATGTTAATACAACATTTCCCCACAAATTGTGCATACTCAAAAAGTTAAACATCTTGTTTTTGAGTTTTCTTAACTTCTAAGAGCCTAGTTATTTGTTCAGCACTTCTAGGAAGACCCCAGAGCAAACGCAGGGCAATACGGTAAAAAACATCACACCCTAGCATCATCATAGCAAGGTTTGTAAAACACTACTCACGTTTGGTTTGGAAAATGTATAAAATCTAGTTATTCCCTCATTTAGTTCATATATGTCAGTGTGAATAAATGATAGTTTTATAGCAGGATTTTCATTTTCTAGATGAGATGAGAAATGTGCCATTCCATCACTTGCTCACCAGTGGATCCTCTGCAGTGAATGGGTGCCGTCATAATGAGAATCCAAACAGCGGATAAAAACGTCACAATAATCCACACCACTCCAGTCCATCAGTTAACATCTTGGGAAGACAAAAGCTGCATGTTTGTAATAAATTCATCAGAAGATGCTTCTGGCTAAAATATGTGTCTTCTATCATCAATACTGCTTTTTCCATTCAAAAGGTCTCATCTGAATCAGGACAGAAATATACACAGATCAAACACAGTTTATGAGCCAGTCCAAAACAGCTCTAAACAAATATGTATAGGTGGATTTTGATGTGAGTGGACAACAGGAGAAAATTTACATTTTTATTCAGCGTCTGCTTCACTCGTTCCATCTTGCTACTTGTCTAATTTGGGGTTGTTTACACAGTGCACAGCATGCAGGCAGTGCTGGTAAAGTGAACCGGTCGATGGAAACAATCTCCTCACATGACACCTCAGCTCAAAATCTGCAGCAATTTAGAGAAATTGCAAGCTCCTCTGAATATTGTGGAGTTTTCTTAATTTTGTTTAATTCCGCCATCGCAGAATCACAAAATACTGAAGGTACTGCATGTTACACACTAAATGAAATAAATAAAGTTTATGTCAAAAAATCTTTTTCTGTTGGACTACTTGTGGCTGCTTGTTTTAGTTAGTACATAGCAATATCGAATCACAATACACAATCGCAATTCTTAAAAATCACAATACATATTGAATCAGCACCCAAGCAAGTATTGGGATTATGCACTTATATTTTGCGCCAAAAGCAAAGATTTAAAGTTAAAATTATGGATTTTGTTCAGCAATTTTTCATTTTTGGGTAAACTATTCCTTTAATTAATCTTATTAATCTTAATTGATTAATTTATTTATTTATTAATCTTAGGGAGTTAGGTGATTTGTCAATGATTTCACATATTTAGAACAACAGTTTTGTATAATGTAAATGCAACCAGGGGGCCAGAGCCCACTATAGAAAGCCTCAGCAAACCTCCAAGGGGGGTCAAAATAAGTCTTAAAGGGGTCATCGGATGCAAAGTTCACTTTTACATATCGTTTGAACATAAATATGTGAAGATGCAGTGGATTACATTTGTTTGTTAAGGGAATGTGCCTCCCGATGTACATAAATGCGTCTATGTTCGCACGAATCATTCGTGATCCAGCTTCATTTACAGCAGAAGTGAGTATAAGGGGTTTTTATGAATCTTTGCAATCGCCTTTCCTAATATAGTGCCAATTAGCAAGCTTCGCTGATAAAGCAAACAGAGCATGGCTTGTCACTCCACAGAGAGAGGAGAGGGGCGGGGCGAGCAGAGATCATTTGCATTTAAAGGAACGTGCAACAGAATGGGCTGATTTCTGCAGAGCTGATTTTGACAGGGTAAAAAGGTGCTGTTTTACACCACCATTGAGAAATTGTAACCAAAGCATGTTATAGACTTTTCATTAAGACCCTAAAAAACAACTTGTGGAAAATGGGCATCCGATGACCCCTTTAAAATTATTGAAATGCAGCTATATTAACCTTTTACAAGATGTATTATAAATCTCACGTGTCCCCAGAATGTGTTTGTGAAGTTTCATCTTAAAATACCCCACAGATCATTTGTTCTATCAAATGCCTACTTTGAGTGGAAGCAGAAAGGGGCTGTTTTAGTTCATGTCTCTTCAAATGCAAATGAGCTGCTGCTCTTTCCAGAATAGGACTGTGCTCATAAATCAGATATTCTTCCAAAAAACATCTGTTTGGTTTTGATTATCATGTCTACTGCACTGAAATCATGCATTTTAAACCATACTAGTTTATACTTCTTATACAGGGTTTTCTGAATAGTTAGCAAGCTTTGCTTGGGTGGAAACATGCAGATCAAGGGGCAGTTATATTATAATAAGATCCCCTTACCACATCACTGTGAGAGCAAAAATCTGAGCTGCTGTTGTTTTTTTTCACATGCTTTCAGAAAAAGGCTTACCAAAACAAAGTTACTGGGTTGTCCTTTTTCACATTTTCTGGGTTGGTTGATGCACTGGGGACCCGATTATAGCACTTAAACATGGGAAAATGTCACCTTTAATAACAATGCTAAAAATAGGATGTACAACATTTATCTGACATTACATTTTTGAGTGTATTTATACTGCAATAGAAGTGCCAGGGTTAAATATCAGCTTAGGAGGGCCTTTAAATATTGTCTTGGACAAATAAAAAGGCTGAGAACCACTAATGTAAAGGGAAAGCACATCATTGCCTCACTCCACGCAGTACAAGCAAAGCTCTTCTCCACAGCTCAAGTGAAAAAGCATCAATCCCCTCTTGAAATTCTAAAGAAACGGGAAAGAAATCCTTCCTTGCCAAGCACCACAGCACTCTAAACATATTCTGATTTACATCAGCACTCCATTGTGCCTCCAACTGTTTTAATCCAAATAAAATCAAAGGTAATGTTTCATTAGCTGTTATTTTTACATAATGATCCTTTATCAGCGGAATGATTTTTTTTGTATTAACATAATTAGCCAGCTCTCAGCGGCTTGCGGGGTCCGCGAGGTCTAATTGGCCCCGTGGCATGATGGGAAATAGCACAAGGTGTCGCGCTGGGCAGGTGTTGATGGTGGAGGTGAGTGGCAAACGTGGGGCAACGCAGAGGCGGGTAATTACAGGATGAATTTCACTTTAATAAATGTGGGAGATGCAGATAGCGGGGCTTTCTACCTAATGGCTTCTGCCTCTGGAGCCACTTTAGACAGCGAATGATCTGAAAGAGTGTTTAATTAACACATGCACTCTGATCCACAGAGAGAAAGAGAGAGAACGAGAGGATGAGAGAAACAGAATGAGAGAAAATGTAAAACCAGTAAATACAAAAAAAGAGAATCATTTAGAGAATAAAACAGAAGCAGATAGAAAAGAGAATGGATGAAAGGAAGGGACAATAAGGAGAGATAGAATATTTAACAGCTGAATATATACAAATGAATAAATAAACATTTTCTGTGCTTGCCCATGCAAAGTTTGCTGCCTACGTTTGGAGGTAATATGGGGACACATTTGTTAAACAGCAAATTATTTTTGACTTCTTTTTACATAACCATCCTTTCTACAAAAATTGATTGATAATTGTTGATAGCACTAATACTTTTATCAAAATATAGATTGCATACTTTTGTAACTGGAAATGAATGAATTCTGTGTATTTATAGAATGTATAGGCTGTTGTTTGTCAGATGCAATGAATAGGCAGCGTGAAGTCACAACGTAACGGAAGTAGCGACAAATATGTTTTTGTCTTATTGTG
The DNA here is from genome assembly GCA_019740295.1 of Labeo calbasu. Lineage (NCBI taxonomy): Eukaryota > Metazoa > Chordata > Actinopteri > Cypriniformes > Cyprinidae > Labeo > Labeo calbasu. Next base: position 9,200 of record JAHKKF010533506.1, read on the forward strand.
ATGTAAAACTAAGTGAAATGGATTATCAAAAAAGAATATTTGTGTGATGGGGACTTGGCTTGATCTGTGATTTGGATAGAGGCAGATCTGAAAGCAAGTTTGCAGTTGATTTTATTGTAAGAAACATCTATAGGGGAGAGTGGGGTAAGTTGAGCCAGCGGGTAAATTGACCCACCCCCTGTATCTGGGCAACAGAACACTTTTACGGTCATGTGAGCATGTATTTTGGAATCACACATCATTTCTACCAGACTGTGAAAAGGAGAAACACACGGGAAGAGTGGAAGGCACCCATTTACTTTAAAAACAGTTTTTGGCTTGTCTGAATAAAATTTTAGCATAACAGATGTAATGGCTGTTACATCAAAGCAAATTTATCGCAGGTCTAAAAATATTTATGATGCAACATATAAAATCATGCAAATCATTTAGCTAAATATTAGCCAGAATTGGTAAGCTAGCTAGTTTTTTTTGTTTGTTTGTTTGTTTGTTTTTTTCCAAAATGCCAGCTATGGGGCAAAGTGAGCCAAATGATGTGGGGTAAGTTGAGCCAACACTTTAACTCACCCCACCAAAATAATTATTTGTAGTTTATTTGATAGCGACAGTGTACAAGTGCACCAAATCCTTCTCTGAGAGCCAGAAGATGCTTTTTTACCACATTATAATCAGATATATCATTCCACCTATAGTCTCTTAATGTACGGTGGCCTGTTCGACATTGCAGAAAAGCTACCATGCCAAGAATCTTTTGCCTAAAATGTTTATTAGTTTCAGTGACATTTATTCATTTCATTCTAATTCAGTTTAATTTTTTCAGAATATTGTTTCAGAAATGCAAACAATTAAAGACTGAAAATGAAACTTCATTTGATCTGATTTATTTCATTTAGGTTAGCTTTAAGAAAAGAAATATGACTGCTTGTAAAATTAAATTTAAATAGTAAGTTAGTTTTTAAAAGAGGTAAATTATCTTTAAAATTTCACATGGGTTTGAATCAGATTCAGTCAGATGGTCAGTTTTCACCCAGATGGTGCATCTGACTTGGGTCAACTTACCCCTAACATGGGGCAAATTGAGCCACAGGAACACTTTTTCATAGGAAGCCATAATTTTAGAACCCTTTGACATAAATACATTCCGAGAATTTAAAATGATAGGAAACATCCTGAAATCACTTAAGATACTTTCACTGTACTTCTGCCTCATTTTCCCATATCTTAAGGAAAGGACCACATAAGTAATAAAATGCCTCATCTAACCCCGCTCTCCCCATGCCTTTTTCCGGAAGTTATGATATTTTGATTTAAATAAATAAAAGTTTAAAAAGTACAAACATGAATGGATGAACAGAATGAGTGTATTTCCATTTCATTCCAACTTTAAATGTGTATGCAGCTAAGGTTGCAGACCTGTGGCAAACCAAAGTCAGATGTAGGAAAAGCGTTAAGTTAACCGTAGTTTAACTTTTTTTACAGTGTAGTTTCGTTATCCTTCAGCGTTATATATTGCTGTTACAAAATAGTAGGTCTAATGCTATTTTAAAAATAAACTTGCCTTTTAAATGTGATATTACGCAACTTAGTTTATCATATATATTTAATTTCTTTAAAATGTCTCATGGGTTTGAATCAGATTCAGTCAGATGGTTCATCTTACCCACTGACTCAAGCTGGGGCAAACTGAGCCACAGGAACACTTTTTCATAAGAAGCCATAATTTTAGAACCCTTTGTCATAGATACATTCTGAGAATTTAGAGATTACTTTAGATGATTTCATTTCACTTCTGCCTCATTTTCCCTTATCTTAAGGACCACATCAGTCAAAAATGGCTCATCTTACTCCACTCTCCCATGCCTTTTACGAGAAGTTATATTTTGATTAAAGTAAAAAATGAAACATGAATGTATTTCAATTTCATTCCAACTTTAAATGTGTATAATGTTGCAGACCTGCGCGAAACCCAAGTCAGATGTACGAAAACTTAACCGTAGTTTAACTTTTTTTTTTTTTACAGTGTAGTTTCGTTATCCTTCAGCATTATACATTGCTGTTACAAAACAGTAGGCCTAATGCTATTTTGAAAATGAAACGCAAGTTCACTGCGGCTGCCACGGGTTCACATATAACGCGTCTGTGCTATCGGCGTCCTGTGCAGACTTTTATGTGGGTGTGGTGATGATGGCGGCGGCGGTGGCGGCGTTGTTCGCGTGTCTCACTCTCTGTTGGCGTCTGTCTGTGTGAGTATCCGAGTGTGTGTGTGTGCGTGTGCAGCTCCGTGGAGTACTCCGGGCCGCGCGCTCGCTCTCCCCACTCAGCTCGAGCTAAAAGCCCTGGAACGGGACGGTAATTGGCCAATTAGGCCTCTCGCTCGGCGGCCCGTACCGCTCTCTCCGCGCCTCCACGCCACCGCTCGCACCGATAATTGAGCTGAAAGCAAACGAACGGCCGGCAGACAAACAAGCTACTAGAAAATAATTACTTGGAGTGTTTCTTTTCAGTAGCTGTACAGCGGATTTCATTATCGTGAATAGCCACTAAAGCTGCTCGAAACGCCGGTAGTTGTCATTTTCATAGGGACTTGATAATGACATTAATTTGTCTTAATGGCTGGTTCTATTGTTATAAATAGGAAAATGAGCCGAAATTGTCTTGCTGTGGCGAGGCGAAGAGGACTCCGTCGAGCTCCCGGCAGACATGAGGAGTTAAATTGGTGTGCTTGTCAAATTTCCAATAATTTGTTATATGGAACACGAGTAATGCCAGTGCCATTAGGGTTCATTTTCCCTAAATTCATTACTGCCCTTGTTTCCCTTTTATGTTTCTAATGCCCAATCACATTTCTCTCTGCTTCAAGTGGTTTTACAAGGATTGGACTGACTGACAGACAAAACACACACGCGCACACACGCGCGCGCGTACGCCTTCTTGTGCAGTTATGCGCTCATACACTCACTTACTCACTCACTCTCTGGGAGATATGCATACTGACACACAGGCACCACTACTCACAAAACTATGATATTCATAGTAGCAGATGTTGTGAGATTACTTTGGTACCGCTGTGGATGAGAACTGTCAAGTGTGTATTTCAGTGCTGTTAGCGCGCTAATGCAGCTGATTCGGGGATGCTGGAACCTTTCCCCCAATAATTTAAAATGACATTACAGCAAAGTAGACCTAATGGCGAATCAGTCCTGCCGACATGACTGCAAGCATTAGCTTCAACAGACTACCGCGATCTAGTAGTACTTTAATGGCTGTTGCTTTGGTTTATCAACAGGGGGCGACGTAGTAACGTTCAGCTGAAGATATTTCAGTCAGCCTTCACAGTGTATATACACATTGGTTTAACTTTTAGAAAACCCGCAGATATGAATAGCGCAAAACAATCGCATTGTAAAAATGATTTCAGAATTACAACAACATCATTGTTTCCATCCAGTCAGCTTCTTACAATCATTTCTGTGCTTTCTACAATTCTGTAGTATTGACTCTTACGTTTGGCACTACATTTTTGCAGAAATTATATATTATATATTTTCATGTGCATTCCAGTTAATCTCAGTCAAACTTCAGTTGGGTTATTTTGATTACGTAAGAACAACAACAACAACAACAACAACAACAAAAAATACAGCTAACTAACACAATAAACTTAACCAATTAACAAAAAGATGTTTGAAAACAAAAACGGAGTTGTCTGTTTTTGTGAATAAACTCTTCATATTTGCATTGTGTCTGTTTGAAATCCAGTTTAGCAGACATCAGCATCAATAACAGAACAAAAAGTTTGATAAAATTGATCCTTTCAAATGTCCCAATTAAAGCTTTATTCATGTGCCAAATACAAGGATGATTCCTAAGCATTATTGCAATATGAGTTATTCAAATTGTGTTAGCTAATTTATATTTAACAAGTAAATAAAGTGAAATTAAAGTTATCAGCTGCACTGAACTGATTCATCTCTCACTATCTTTCACCCACCTTTCTCTGCATGTTATATAAATGCAATACAATGCAAAATAAATAAATAATAGAATAAAGTGCTTAATTAGTCTAATTACTAACAATTGGATTGTAATTGTAATGAACTTCTCTCATTCATGTCTGCTGTAAGAGTGGAAAGCAGCAAACACAAGCCCCACCAATGAAAACACAAAAAGAACAGTTTTCTGCATGCTGTGATACTGAGTTGTCTCATGTTGAATGCTGTGGTTAAAGACTATTAAAGACCTTTTATTGATATTTTAAATATATTATGAGTCATATGGAAAATTGTATAGAAATATAGTATAGTTGGGTAATTCCAATGCAATGCATTTTACATGTTTTTTTCTTTGTCTTAATTTACCCCCAACTAAAATGTTTTAAACAAGTAAAACATTTAATAATAATAAAAATAAACATTTACCCAAATTTCTTAATTCTAAAATTTTTGCACATTAATTTGAGTTAAGTCTAATACTCTAAAAACTCTGACCTCCTATCTGTCACTATTTTTAAACATTTGAAATTAATACATGCACACTTTCAGAAGCCAGAGTTTCTGACATCTTATTTTTAATGTGCTGTGATTTCTGACACACTAATTGTAGTTAATTCTACTTTTTTCATCTCACTTGCTAGAGAAAATTACATAAAAATTACATAAAAAATGCACCGATGCTTAATCTACATCAATGTAACATGAAGAGATACCGAATGGATGGGCTGACTTGAAATGAACGCCATCCAAATAATTTAACCACCTAGAAAAACAGACCTACCTCAAAAAAAAAAAAAAAAAAACATTTTGCGTCTAAAAAATAAACTAAAAGATTCATGAAAGTGCTTCAACAAAAGCACAAGCTTCACAATTCTGCTTTTGAAGTCTGTTGGGCTTACATTGTAAATTAATACTAGCAAACCCATTTTTCATCTTTTATACAAACTGGGGCACAAATTTAAATTTTATTCTGTGTTAATCAACCACAGAACAAAAAGAGCTGAAAGAGCTTAAACTGTATTTATAATAATCTCTAGTCATGACGACCTTCAAAATACACAATAATGTCTAAATGAAACTGTTGGTATTAAAAAGTATAGTATTTCATCTTGGAAATGTATTTCAATAATAATGATTCAGTCATAATAATACTTGAATAAAGAAACAAAATCCTGAAATAAAATTTATGACTACTTGTGACAAAATAACATGATATAATAAATATAAAGCACTATAATATCAAAATTGCAATGACCCAGTTACTAAAAAGCTCTCAAATCATATAGATTTCAGAATTGCAATATTCATTTATTTATTTACAATTCTGTGCATTTTAAATTTTTGTTTCAAAGGCCAAGCAAGTTTATTTATTTTCTTTTAATAACATGGATTTGAAATAACTGGCCTATCCTTTTTTGGAATAACCTGATAAATCACTGAAATTGAAAT
>JAHKKF010533506.1:14690-41974 GCA_019740295.1 Labeo calbasu
GCTATTCAAATCAATTCAAATCCAAATCACTTGCATTTTTATTTGAAGCATACATTTTCTTTTCATTTTTTAAAATCCTTTTCTATTTTAATTTGTCAGATGTTTCATTAAAAAAACTGTTCTTAAGCATCTTTGTCAAAGCCAGTTTTCCAAAATCATTGTTCATACGTGTCGCACATGATATTTTAAACATTTGCTAACAGAAGACACTTTGCCACAGTACCTAATATTGTTGTTCTTTAAATATAATTTATGATTATTAATAGCAGGTTAATCATTTAAAGAGCATTGTCATTGCTGACATGTTTGTTATAATTGCATACGTAACAGAATAGCAGACACATAAATGTTTCTATATTGCCTTATTTATGAATGTGGTCATGTTGCATATATTTTTGTGCATTTCTGTATGTGATGTGGAGATTTTTGTCTTTGTATTTCAGTAGCGTATATATGTGTGTGTGTGTGTGTTCATGCACTCTGAGTGTGTTGGTTCAGTATGACTCACTGATATGAGTGCTTTGACTCTGGTGGGAATGTTGTGCTCTTGTGCGCTGTGTGTTGTGTAACTGCTCTCTAATAATACTTTTTAAACAACTCTCTTTAAACTTCCCAACGGAACTGTCAGCCAACAGAGCTGACCTGCAGCTCAATAAAACACAGTTTTATATCCAGAGGGTCACACTGGTGCCACATTAGAGCCGAGCAAAGCTGAATTCAGCATATTAGTCGCCCACTGGGCCAGAGCATTAGATTAGAATGTTATGATGATTTTACATAAACGATTGAAACGCTTGTGGATTTTTACTGAATGGTAAGACCTTGTTTTTAATGTGTGTAACCATTTAAATTAATCTTCTCAGAGTAGTGAAAGGTTCATATACAGATAGATGTAGACCTAAAAAAATATTTAAACAGTTAAGCTTAGTTGAAAAGAGTATGGATTTCACTGCATTTCTGTCATACCGAGTGGAATTTCTCAGTCAAAACCAGGTGGCTTTAAGCGGATTTTTTAGTACACATATGTCATCACACAAGTGTCCTAACTACAGGTAAAAGAAATGGCACTTTGCATTAAGGAATAAATTGTGTTTTGAAGTTCATTTTTGAAATACAATGGAGTGAGAAGCGAAAAATAGCAACAACTAAACGTACTCATTATAATGCTTTACCAGCGGAGACAATGGCAAAATCAGTGCCTCTATTGCCAAAGCAGCAGAAAACGTCTGAAGCCAAATGAAAATCTGATGAACACAAAATCTGTAGTTGTCTTGATGAATTTATTCACTAAATGAGGCTATAAATTCACGCTGACAGAACAAATGTTAATACAGTAGTTTGCGAAAAACTAAAAAATGTGAATGCATTATATTGCATAAATGAAAATTACAAGCAAGAGACAGCACCTATAAGACAATGTTGAAAGAACCGAAACACATTTGTTTGCAAAAGCAAAATACAAGTGTAAACAATGGATGCATGCACAACCCTAGTGAAAAATGAATATACTAAAATGTATTCGACATACATTAATTTTATGCTAAGTATGCTGCAAATACATTTACATATTTATGTACTTAATAAAAAATACCCTGCAATTGTACTTTTGGTATATTAAACTGGTATACTTAAAGTCTGCTAAATTGGAACAACTAATTTTGTGCTTAATGCACAGTACTGAAGTACTGTATGTTTGATTGTGCTAAAGTGGAACTATTAGAAGTATACTTTATGTTTAAATATCTTGCATTTAAAGACTCATCAATAGTGACATTAAAATACATTTTAGGCACAATATTAAGAAATGTGCATTGTGCACAAGTAGTACTCCAGATAGAGTTTTATTGTCATTTTTGAGTGATATGTCAGCAAATGTTAATAGATTTGAGTATGAATACATGTATTTTAAATATATTACTTTTTTTTTTTTACCAAGGAAGGTACTTGATAGTGGAGAAAATTCTGAGTAGTGATGCATTGCATTAGTATCATTGTAGTTTACTGTACATAAATACTGTATACTGAACTTTAGGTTCATGCTTATTTTCATTGATAGCTGGTAAAGCAGCACCTAACACCATTGTGGAATCAGTACTTAAATGGACAAAACCAGGCTATGAATGCACCTTTGATGTTTGGAATCTAATGCAGTTTGCGAGAGTCCAGATCCTTCTGGGGCCTATCTATTTTTTGAGCCTCGGGTTTTCATTTTCGACTTTTTTGCGTAGGTGTTTGTATGCACATGACACACTCTCCACGCAGCCCTCATCTCCAAGACACAACACGCACACTCAGATACGCAAAAAAAAGTGAAGGATGGGTGACTTTTATTGGTGCGGCAATAAAAGAGCCTGATGAAAGGAGAGAGGGTCCAAAAGAGAGAAAGAGGCATTCAGAGGGAGGGGCAGAGGAGTGTGAAACAAGGTCTCATCCATCAGTGGTGTGGAGGAGCGACATTCCAGCACTGTTAAACGGGAGGACACACTCACTCACTGCCACAATGGAGGGGGGGCAGCTGGGCTGCAGCTGGGAGGAGCGAGGAGTCAAAGCACAACCTCCCTCACCTCCTTCTTTAGCTTTCTGTTCTTCTCACAGCCAATTCAGCTAACTCTATGGCCATGACCAATGTAAATTTCAGACGCTCAAAGCATGCATACCAGCAATAGGCTCTTTGAAGACTTTGATATTTGGCTTTTGGCTGTCTTTGCTGGAGATTCTGAGTTGCAGTCAATGGCATTGTGGTTCGTCGATTGGGCCGGTGCTTACTATGCAGCTGTTTGTGTGTATTTCGGAAAACGTCCTCCCATTTCTCCAACTGATGGCTTTGCCGCTAAGATTCCTCGTTTCTCCTCCTCTCGCTCTTTAACTCCCGTCCGTCGTTTGGCGAGCCGATTCAGCGCGCTCTATGGCCATGACCAATGTAAATTTCAGACGCTCAAAGCATGCAGACAAGCAATAGGCTCTTTGAAGACTTTGATATTTGCCTTTTGTCTGTCTTTGTTGAAGATTTTCAGTTTCAGCCAATGATATTGTGGTTTGGTGTGTATTTTAGAAGCACCTTTGGAAAATATCTTCCAGTTTTTCCCAACTGTTGCCTTTGGGAACAAGATTCCTCGTTTCTCCTCCTTTGCCTTTAACTCCCGTCCGTCGTTTGGCGAGCCGATTCATCAAATTCTATGGCCGTGACGTGGCATGACCAATGTAAATTTCAGATGCTCAAAGCATGCATACAAGTAATAGGCTTTGAAGACTTTGATATTTGGCTTTTGACTGTCTTTGCTAAAGTTTCTGAGTTTCAGTTCATATTAAAATATTGTTCTCCCATCTCTCTCAACGGTCGCCATTGTAACTGCGATTCCTCACTTATCCTCCTCTTGCTCCTTAACCACATCCATCGTTTGGCGAGCCAGTTCATTGAACTCTATGACCATGACCAGTGTAAATTTCAGATGCTCAAAGCATCTATACCAGCAGCAGGATCTTTGAAGACCTTGATATTTGGCTTTTGGCTGTCTTTGTTGAAGATTCTGGGTTTCAGTCGATGGTAAAAATTGTTCTCTTGTCTCTCTCAACTGTTGCCTTTGTGACTAAGATTCCTTATTTCTCCTCCTCTCGCTCTTTAACCACATCCATGGTTTGGTGAGCCAATTCAGCAAACTTATGAAATTTCAGATGCTCAGAGCATTTATACCAGCAATAGGATTTTTGAAGACTTTAATATTTGGCTTTTGGCAGTCTTTGTTGAAGATTTTGAGTTTTAGTCAGTGGTATTGTGGTTTGTCAGTTGGATTTGTGCTTTTTATGCAGTTGTTTATGTGTATTTTAGATGTACCTTTGGAAAATCTTCTACGTCTCTCAGCTGTTGATTTTGCAACCAATATTCCTCATTTCTCCTCCGCTTGGTCTTTAACCACATCCATTGATTCAGCGAACTCTATGGCCGTGACCAATGTAAATTTAGGATGCTCACAGCATTCATACCAGCAATAGGCTCTTTGAAGACTTTGATATTTGGCTTTTCACTGTCTTTGCTTAAGTTTCTGAGTTTCAGCTGATATTAAAATATTGTTCTCCCATCTCTCTCAACTGTTGCCACTTTAACTAAGATTCCTTACCTCTCCTCCTCCTGCTCCTTAACCACATCCATCGTTTGGCAAGCCAGTTCAGTGAACTCTATGACCATGACCAATGTAAATAGGCTCTTTGAAGACTTTGATATTTAAGTAAGATCTCTGGTCAGTTGTATTGTGGTTTGATGACTGGGATGGTGCTGAGGTTCACTTAAAAAAAAAAAAAAAGAAAAAAAGTTGCATTATTATGCAGCTGTTTCCAACCAGCACTGAAAGATTCGAACTCATCTTTCCATGTGTTACCTTTATGACTAAGACTCCTCTCATTTGTCCTGATTTCTTACTCTCTGTACGTGCCTCTATCATATAGTGATCTGATTTGGTTAATACTGGCATGACAATGATGTAAATTTCAAACCAGCAGTGGCCTCTTTGAAGACATTGATGTTTGACCTCTTGCTGTTTTTTATTAGTAATGTGAGTTTGGCAAAGGATACTGTGGTGTGATGACAATAACAATAATCTATAACAATCATTTAAGGGAACTGTGCAAATTATATGGTGTTAATTGTAGAACCAACACTGGAAGATTTTAATTTCATGCTCTAAATCCTGGGCCCAGTTTTGGAAATCCCATGTTTTGCTGTCCAGGATCAGGTAATATACTTATCCCTGTTTTTCAAAACAAATATTGGACTGGATAACCCTAATCCAGATACAAACTTTTCCAGATTACCAAATCTGGATTAGCAGTATTCTAACCACATACGTCAATGAAGGCTACTAAACACGTAAAGAACAGCGGGTGTTTTATTTGAAGAGACAGAAAATACAATATACCAACACAAACATTCCCTTCCCCATTCTTTTAAACAGTCAGACCCTTTATCTGACCCTCAACAAATGAATAAACAAAGACTTGATAGCCCACTTCTACATTATCTACTTTATCACTGTAATGTTTAAACAATTTTAAAAAATCAAGGATCAAAATATAAATATGTATAAAAAGTACTTTCAAACATCAAAACAAAAGTTTATCTTACATTTTTCCCAATACATTACAATATGTCATTTTTACTTCTTAAACATTGAAACACTAAAATACTTAAGAAACACAGTAAAGCCCCCAAAAATTAGTGTCATTTTAATTCTTTACCTATTTTTGGCACTATCATTCAAACCGGTTTTACTCATTTGTCAGCAAGAAGTTTTAAAAATGTAAAATATCCACCTTTTTCCTGAGTAACCGTTGAGCAAGTTCCATTTGGGTGCTGTCGTGTTCTCAATAGAAATCCACGTTAAAACAGGGTAAATTTAAACTTTTTCAATAGAGTTAAATGTAAACATGTGCGCAGGTTTAACGTTATATTATTGGCTCGGAAAATATGTTTCTTTTATTAGAAATACCAGAGACAGGAAATGTAAAGAACCGCTCCAGTCGGACGAGACTTTCATGTTCGAAAAAAGGTGGATAATCAAATTTAATATGATGTTTCTTTCTTTAATGTTTTAATAAGTACAGGTCAGAATAAGTATGTTGTTTCATTTTGACATAAATAAATCTGTTACACTGAATGATGATGGAATATTATGTTGCCTGTTTTAGCATTTCATTTTCTAATAAGTTATGTGTAACATTAAAGCAGACACTTTACTTTTATCAGTTTAATTTTATGTGAACACCATAATGGGATACAAATTTTATTACATTACCTTTTTGTGGAATCATAAGTTTTAAGACTTTTTGGGGTCATAGGCGCTCCATTCTCACTAAAAAGTTTTGCACAGCACATACCGATGGTTTGATCAAAACTGTATTACGTGATCTAATCTGATATTGGAAACAGTCCTTTCCATTGCCTTTGAGACCAAGCTTCCTCTTGTTTGTCGCTCCCGTCCATGCGTGGTGTGTATGTGTGTATGTAAATGTTTTGCGTGATTGCTCAGCTCCTGGTGAGTAGGGATTGGTTGGATGTATGTCTGTGCATATTTAAGCGAGTGTTTGGTCAAATTGTAGGGAGCAGGTGATGGCTTTTTGGAGTGCACCCTTTCACACCCCTCTTATTTTGCGGTTGAGCAGCGTGAAGAGGTGGGAGAGGCAAAGGGCCTCCATCCCTCTCTCTCAGGGGCTGCACCTGCCCAGACTGTGTGTCTGTGTGTGTGTGTATGTGTGTGTCCTAGACTAAGTGTGAGAGAAATGGTGAACTCTGACCAACTGACCTCAGAGCCTGGCTAAAGGCAACCTGCCCTGCATAACTGTAATACATGCAGATGCACTGACGCCTTGAATTACAATGATCTTACCTAAGTAAGAGATGGTAAACGCAAAATGAAGCAAAAGTCCCTGAAATCCATGGTAAACCCATGTAATATACAGCATCTGGTTTATTGCTTTTATAATAACATGGCATCAGCAATATGATGACACCAATGTTTAAAATAATTTCACGTATTAGTAACATAAATCACATTAAAGAAGTCTCCTGCCCATGGCAGCATATTAAAATAGCATGTTAATATAGAATTCAATTAATAATGTGGATTTATACCAGATTCTTTATAAGAAACCTCAAGCTTGTCTTGATTGTCAATTACAATATCCATTTTTACATTTCTTTCATGGTTCCAACACTGTAATTTTGTACAGAAAATTACTGTAAAATGCTACACATCACATGAATATTTTTTATATAAACACTTTTGTTTCTTTTCATTTTTCATTATTAGTAATGTACATTAGGTTGTTTTCTGTTATTTATGTTATGTTATTTAGTTAATTAATTGATGTGAATTGCATTATTTTAGTGTCATATGTTTATATGTTTTTACCAAATGATGTTTTGTCTCTGTGTGTTTGACAACATGCACCTCCTGTTCATGCGTATTGGCCATGTTTTATGAATAGGCCATGTATAATGAACTGCAAAGCAGATTTTATTATAGAAAACAAGTGAAAGCGAAATAGCAAGTGTTATTTCAGTTGTAATCTACAGATTGCATATTACAGATTTTACAGATGCCTTGATGTTTTCTGTCTACAGAGATTCGTTCTGTATTTGTTTTAGTATTTTTTGTCAAATGTTCTGTATTATGTTAGCTTATAACTTTGTACAATAGCTTCACAAACTACCTGTAGACTTACACCACACTGAAAACAATATGAAAACAATAAGAACATTGCACTTATTTTCTGATATAAGTACATAGTAGTTAAGGCCACCTAATGTAAAGTGGGACCTTAAAAATTAATGGAGCACTGCAGTGATGATGTATTTTTGTAGGCCAACCAATATGTTAGTTTGCATCACTTATATGACAATGATTTTTTCATTGGTTTTCAGGTAATTTCAGAAAATAAACTCTGTGGCCAACAGAAGTTCATTATTCTTACATGTTTTGTTCGTCATGATAATAGTTACAAATAAACACAACCTTTAAAAATTTTGAAGCCTAAATACAATTGCCAGTTGAAAGATAAACATAGGCTGTAAATGAAGTCGTATGACATTTAACGTCACCACCATTAAGCTTCTGACAGCTCTTTTAGTCTTTATTTAAAACACTTTTTCAAGACAAGTAAAAGCTTTGAAAAATCCCAGGTAGGTAGTACTGATGTATTTAATGTCCTAGAACAAGTTGTGGTAGTGTTCACCACAGACCTTATTTCAGGCATTTAACTAAAAATCCATTCATAAAACCCATTGACTTCAGAAAGATGGAACTGGAAGTGTTAAAATGCAGACTTGTTTCTGGGGCACTCTGCAGACTAACTGATATAAAAATTGTAATTAAAACTTATTTGGAGTACTACTTGTGCACAGTGCACATTTCTTAATATTGAATCTATAATATGTTTTAATGTCACTATTGATGAGGATTGTATGATCTTTAAATAATATCAGTCTTTAAATCCAAAATATTTAAATTGTACCTAAAGTATACTTGCAGTAGTTCCACTTTGGCACAATCAAATATACTTAAGCATATCTTTAGTTGGACTTCAGCACTACTTCCACAAAATTAAAGTGCATTCAGTACAAATTTAGTTGTTTCAATTTGGCAGACTTTAAATATACCCGTTTAGTATAGTAAAAGTTCAATTGCAGGGTATTTTTTTAAGTGTTTGTAGTATGTAAATACTGTAAATGTGTTTGTAGTATACTTAGCATTAAATAAATGTATTTTAAATACATTTAACATATTTATTTTTCACTAGGGAAGACAAAAAAATATTTGCACAATTTCTGGTTGTCAAAAGTCAATACAACACCTCTGGTTACTGTTAGGACGCCTGCGAAACACACTTGTACTAAAAAAAAATCACTGTGGACTGGTTGGTTATTTTCACTTCTGAAAAAAAGGTCTAGTATTATTTGTTTGCAGATGTGACTTGTTTTTATATTTTTGGGGGGAACAGCGTGTTGTGTGCAATATTAGTGAATTATGATCTACTCACATTTTCTGTTATTGTCTATGTTCAGATAGTATAGTTTGCAAAATTGACAGAAAATGCATTGAATAACCAGCTTAAAAAAAAGAACTTTATTTATAATAAATTTTGTACTAATGGTTTAAAAATTGAAAGTGCGAGTTCGGTTAACAGGACAGTGCGGTCAGTGTGCTGTTTCTCTGGTGTGGTCTATGCATGAGAACGGTGGCCGCGGGATACAATACTCATTTATAAGGTCTGTCGTTCTCATGACGGGCTGTCACGGCGATGCCGGCGGCTCTTGTTATGTCAGACAAACTGGGTACAAATGGGGTATTATTTGGCACACAGAGGTCCGTTCGGGTTTCATCTGGATCCGGGTCTGTGTCATTGCACCCCTGGTCTGCTCTGGTCCACTGAAAGCTGGTTTCCAGGGTGACAGAGAGGAGGAGGGGGTCGTCAGCGGCCCCTCCTCAGGACTGCGTCCCGCCGCGTGTCGACCCCTCAATAGAGCGCATCTGCAGAAAGGCAGGGAGCCTCTGCTTTTGCCCACTGACCCGTTCATACTGCAGCCACACAAAAACACACCCAACAAATTTTATACCCCAAGCACAGGCCTTCTCTGCAACGCCGCCTGTTGCCATAACTCAACACACACACACACACACACACACACAAAAAGCCAATGTGCACACACACACACACAGAGTGAGAGAGAGCGGTTGCCCTGGTCATTAGTAAAGGGGGAAAAGTCAGATGCAGGAATGAAAGAAACCAGGGAGAAAAAAAATCAAAGGAAAACTTAAACAAAAGGCAGCTCCAAAACACAAAACACTCCATGGAGATTTGGGAAGAAAAGGGGATATTGGGTTATGAAAATGAATCAGGAGGCTTTTATTGCACATGCAAATGGGGCTTTTTAGATTTCTCATTTATTACCCTGAGAGAGAAGCTTTCAGCCCGCTGTCCGTACAGCCATCTCTATATAGTCTCTGATAAATGCAACCCAACTATTGCTCTGCCCTACGATAGGACAGCACCACAACATTTAGTGTTTTGTAATATTTAGTCATTTATAACTAATTCCTTCCACATTTATTCAAGCAAAAAGTTCATTATACATTAAAAAAAACACAACAACAAGGCAAACAACATTGATTGCATATTTATTAATTATAATGATCAATCAATAATTTTTACAACTAATAATTTCAATAATAATATATATATATATAAAAAAAATCTGTTTTAAAATCTTAAGGGGATAGCCCATCCAAAAATGTAAATAAGTAAATAAATAAATAAATAAATAAAACTATCACCATCATTTATTCATTATTATGTTCAAACCTGGATGATTTTCTTTCTTCTTTGGTACAAAAAGAAGATATTTAAAGAAATATGTCTCAGTGTGTTTTGTTTCCTATTTATTTATTTAATTTTTTACTCCATACAATGGAAATCAATCGTAATCAAAACCAACATTCTTCAAAATACATTCTTGTGTTTCACAGAATAACGAAAGTCAAACAGGTTTGAAACTACATGAGTGTGAGTAAAAATAATGAGCAAATAATAAGGCCCATAAATCATCTATTGTTAAGTCTACATGTCAATGTATAATTAACATTTTCTCTCTTTTTTTCAAATGTTTTGGGTGTTTTTAATGATTTTATGCACATCTAATCGGATAGCAATCCATATATTGTGTAATATCACATATGCATATTACACTCTGTAAATGACAGAATAATATAAAGAATTATACGCACCCTGCTCACTAGTAAATATCACTTGCATACACTTATTCTCTATTTATAAGACTTGTCTTAAGAACTAGTCTGGCCAACTAGAAGTTAGTCATGGCTTAATGGCTCTTATTCTTCAGAATTAAATTACACCAAACCAGGTTTTTCATGTAACCAACTTATAAAAGGTTATGACCACGTCTTACAGAGAGAGAGAGAGAGAGAAACGAAACTGTTAGAACTGATACACCCATATTTAAAGTTCTGCAAGTTTAACTTTAATAAAAATGTATTTGGCATTGGAACAGCAATGGCTCCCAAATTTCCTGTTTTGTTATGTTTTGAAAGATTGTTTTTTTTTTTTTTTTTTTTGGTCAAGTAACCTACAAATGTGTTTCACGTGAGAGCAAAATTAAATAGTTTGTTATACTTTTAGAAATAGTAGAAACAGCTTTTTGAGTAACAACAGCACCTTTTCCATCTTACATTGTAAAAACAGTAGAATTGATTGATTTAAGCGTGGACATCAGATAGCAGGTGATTCCAATCAAACTCCCTCCCATCCGTCATCCTTTAATCCTATCCTGTACCTCCCTTCTGATCCCTCTGTCTACTCCTCCCACCGTCTCTTCCCAAACGACGGACAGAATAAGGCTGAGGAAGAGGCTGAAGGGAAGATTTAGGGGAAGAACACAACGAAAAAAGAAGGGAAATGATAAGAAGAGTCAAGCTCAGCTGTCTGTGTGTTACAAGCATCCGAGGACCTTCTCAGAGCGTTTTTGCTTGGGCAGTCACAGTTTCCACTGAGAGGTGGAAAATGTGGTTTGCATTCCTTGACTTTTGTTGTCCGGCAGTGTTTTGGGCAGTGAAAAAGGAACTGGCTCAAATTGGGAGAACAATAGCCAAACCTCGGATGACAGGACCGTCACTGCCGTCCTCAACACTTTGAACAATCTTGTCAATGGGGACACTGAAGAGGTCTGCATTCTAAACATTGTCACATATGTGTACAAACCTCTTGAAAGAACTTTGCTGACCTGCCTATCCGCCTTTATGGGGGTTCAAATGGCAAAACGCTTGCTTTGTGTTGGAGAGTTCATTAAATTCATTGGTTTGACCCACCATTTTTTTAAAGACCAAATGTCCACTGAATTGGAAACTAACTTCCATGGATAAAGACAAACCCCTTTTGAAGCATATGTCAGAGCTTTTAACACAAAATGGGGGGAAAAAAGATGACTTCTCAATCCTTGCTGTACCAGAACTAATGGATTCACATCAAATGGTAATTCACATTCACAATGAGATATTAAAAATCCCATCTAGCAATCCAACACTAGTTCATAAAGTATTAACAATTATAACATTTTAAAAAACGATGAACATCACTGAAGGATCCTTAGATCCTCACATGCAAATTGTTTGTGTTGTGTTTTAATTACATGTTTTGTTTTAATTCATTTAGAATCATTTATTTGCATAATCAATTTATAATCATTAGTTATTCACATAATTAATTACTTGATTATTTTTGTTATTTAAGTATTTTATCATTTATTCATTCATCATTTAATTATGTTTCTATATTTTATATTTCTTATTATTTTCCTTGCTTATGCATTTTCAGTAGTGTTCAGTCTCATGATTGTGGGGTTTCATGAATTGTTTGGTCTGTATGAATGAGAGGGGATGTTTATGGATGTTGTCATGAATCAGTTTGATATATCACTGTTTGTTAAACTGTGCTCCCCAGACGAAGTCTGAACATTGAGACATACGCAACTAAGACTGTTCAATAAACTCTGTTATACCTTTTAGAAGACTGTTTAACACTCGTTTTGGGTATTTTTGAATACCAGACAAGACCTGCTGTTAACAGGGTTTGGGTACCGACAGCTCTGCTGACTAGTTGTTCTGTTATCGGAAAAACTGATATTTTCTGACGGGATCTGGCGTCCGGGGCTGGATCCTAATTATTGTCTTGGCGTGGGGACTTGATCTAACATTACTAATAATATTTCTTTGCCTATAAATCGTGCTTGCAACCTGCATTATGAGAACCAGGTTTACTCTTTAATTTTGTAAACTACAAATAAAATAATACCTTTTATACACAACAGAAACCCTGGTTTTGTTTGAATGCAGTTTAAGACTCAAAATTCATATATATTTTAATGTTTTCATGTGTCTCAGAAATATCAATAATTGTGTGATCAGTGTTTCATAAATTGTGGAATAGACTGTTAGTGGAAATGCTCTAATGTGTCATAAATGTTATGTTATTTCAAATCAATTGCCCCCAAATAGTATATTAGCACACATAATATGTCTGATGCATTCAGCATAACATATATGCAAACATATAAATAAATAAATAAATAAATGAATGAATGAATGAATGAATGAATGATTTTTTTTTTTAGTTTTCAGTGCCATTTTTGCAATTACTTTCAACCAGCTATCTTCAGTGTGTCAGTGGATGTATGAAGTAGTTCTCAAGTTTGCACAGATGTCAGAGTATGGACATGTACGGACTACTGATGTTTTATTTGACTAGAAAGTGCTCAAATGAGAGCTGTCAAACAATTAATCGTGATTAATTGCATTCAAAATAAAAGTGCTTTTGTTTACATACTGTAGGTGTGTATACTGTGTATTTTTATTATGTATATAACACATACAGTATATATTTTAAAAATATTTACATGTATATATTTATATTCATATAATTTATATTATATATAAATACTAGATGTGTATGGTTCTTTTCAGTTTCGTTAAAAAAAATGGTTACTGACAATTCAGCACTGTCAACATTTTATTCCTGATGGTAGACTTCGTTGTACTAATTTCTCTTGGCAATGTTGCTTTCTCCTGTCTCTATCTTTCTCCTTTTCCTTACATTTTATTCTGTCTAGATAACTACTTATTTTTGTATTTTAGTTATGATTTTTATTGTATATTCTGTATTTGTTTTTTGTTGTTGTTTTGTTTTGTTTTGTTTTTTGTTTTTTACTCCCTTTTGTTTGTAGATGTGTAGATGTGTGGAAGATGCTCTGTTTTTGTATTTTGTGTGACATTCTGTCAAGGGTCTACAGATGAAAAATAGCTTTTTTGGCTAATTCTGGCACATTTACTGTCATGCTTATTAATGTGCCCCTGTAAACAAATAAACTAAACTAAAAAAAGTATATATAAATAACTGTAATAAATAAACATAACATTTTTATTAAATATATACATGCATGTGTATTTATTTATACATAATAAAAATACACAGTACACACACATATATAATATATAAACAAAAACTTTTATTTTGGATGTGATTAATCGTGAACAATTATTTGACAGCACTAGCCCAAATACTTTTATTTTGACAGTGTATGTATTGTTTCATGCTTGGAAAAACAAAACAAAGCAAAAAAAGAAAGAAAAAGAAGAAGAAAAAAACCCCTAAAAACTCAAGGTATTGTTGAAAAAAAAGGCCCTGTATGAGTTGTTGTTTTTTTACATTTTAACCAGACAGTATACACTGTAAAAAGTGACCATGATTTTAATGGTAAAAGACTGTAAAACTGCTACAGTAAAAACCTATTAATTGGTAAACGGTAAGTTCCCCATTACACGATGAAAAACTGCGATGGTAATTTACAGGAGTAAGCTATACTGTTTTTGGAAGTGAAAAAGAATGTATAATTTACATTGAATAACCATAAATTGACATTCCCAGAATTTCCTGCATTACGTTTCACATTTCATGTTTTTTGTTGTTGTTGTTGTTGTTGAAATAACTGTTTCTTCTTAGATTTTTTCTAATCAGTTGTGTACATTAGGGTTGTATGTTACATCTAATGTTGTTAAATGAATGTTTATTACATTATTTCAGTTTGCTGTGTGTTACCATGATGGTGTTTAGTGTTTGTGTGAATGACACTGTGCATCTTCTATATATGTTAGTATTTAAAAGCTGCTTGTGATGAGCTTTGGTTCATCATGTGACTTTTTCATCACCATCTGATTTTGGTGGTTATCAGAGTATTATAAAAGTGCAAAACAGATTTCTGCACTTCCATAGGCTGGTATATTAGAATTAAATCAGTTAATGAAATTATAGTATTAAAATGTAAATGTGTAAAACCTAAAATGTTGCTACTGTATTTTTTACAGTAAAATTCTGGAAACCACCACTGCTGGTTTTGGTTACCATTAGTTACCTTTTTTTTTTTTTTTTTACAGTGCACACTTCATAATTTCGTCAGTAGTAGTAAGTCATCCAGGTATTTTTAGCCAAAAGTTTGATGAACAAGGTAAATTTGATGAAATACTCTTTTCACATACTATTTTTGCCTACTGGAACATTTAAATGCAGCCAGTGGGTCTCATTCACTAATAAACATTCAAACTTCTCACAAAAACATTCCGCCTAATTCACAGCTAATATCGTCGCTCTGATATTAGTGAATTTGGAATATTAGGTCAGTCATTTGCATAAAACACGACCAGATCATCTCTGTATAAGGGCTTTCCACACACGCTTTTCTTACAGCCTTTCGTCACTCAACATCAAAACAAATCCACGCAATGAAACCTCATATGATGCCGCAGATCTTTGAGCAATACCAAGTGTGAAGTCCTTAAAATCAGTTCATACACAATAAAACACCTTTCATACAGATCCATTTGACAGAGTTTTCATTAGCTGGCTGTACGTGCGTTCTCGTTCAGAGAAACCTTGTTGCTCGAGCTATAGTCCAAATCAACTTTTTTTTACTCTTTCACTATACATGATGAAATAATTTTAAGATGAAATATATACGTTTTATTGTAATTATATATAATCATATATAATACATAACTATTATCCTAAGATGAAACAAACATTATATATAGCGTATATATAGCATAATTATTCAACTGGACAGAGTGTGATTTTTTTTTGCGTACGTGTGCTTTCAGTTGTTCCTGTATTTTTTCTTAAATTTAGAATAAATTTTAGTAAGAAAGTTTTACTAAATCATGATTTGTTCATGAAACGTTCGTACGCAGGTTTCACACACAAATGTGTGCGTACGCATGCTTGGCGAATGAGATCCATTGAGTTTTTATGGGTCATTGAATGATTCACTCAACCATGTAGGATTACTTTGAAACATTACTCCAAAAATTCTTTGAAAAATCTTTTTCATAGTATATTCTCTGGTAAAACAGATGATTTCGTCACTTAATATTAATTGATGTATAAAACCAATACCACATTTGTAATTGTGCTGATATTTGGGGAAAACAGAACTCTTGCTCGTGTGACATTGCTTACCTCAGTGGACACTTCACTATCCCATGAGGCTATGGGACATGTGAAAATGAGTTTTCCACCACATCCAGTCACCTGCTCCATTCCTGAATAAATCAGCCCTTTTGAACAAATTGGTCGAATAAATCATTCAGTGACACCTACTGGCGGTTTTGAATTTCATACTTAAATTTTTTTTCCATAATTTAATATATTTTTATTTTTAAAATTATATATCTAAAATATGAACAGTATTTATGCATTTTAACTGCTGTCTAAATGCATTTATGTCCTCTGAGCTAAACAGCCTGTGTAAATACATCTAAATGGCTCTTCAGATGCAGCTTCTGTCACCTCTGCAGCATAATAATGGATTTTGTTGCTGGTGATTTGATTGATAATAGTCCTATAATGTTTTATTGAAATGAATTTATTGAATAAATGTAAGAATTTGACATAAAAGATGACATATTTAAAAAGGTAAAAAAAAAAAAGGCATTAAAAAACTGTCACTTGATGCTTTATTCATCTCTTGCATTCTTGCATACTTTATTCATCTTTTGTGACACTACTGCATTCATGGCTTAAGTGTCCAAAATACATGTTTGCACGACAGTATGCCTAATGTAAGGTGATCATCCTCCCAACGACAATGGAATGGTTGAATAATAAACAGCATCTGCATTAGCTTGCAACTTTGTGTTACATAAAAGATGGTATAAAAGGATGAAGATTATTTACATATTCATGTGTTTTCTTACCATCTGGTGTTTAGTTGTGATGTCTGGTGGTGACTCCTAAGCGTAAAACGCACATTTAACAATCTATCAGCGGTCTCTCAGTCGGCTATAATGAACTGCAACAAGGGCTGGTGGCTGAGCAGCATATGATAGATGCTTTTCAGAGTTTTCAGTGTCCAGCCCTTATGAAAGCAGGGGAACCTGCAGCAGCCTGTGTCATAGCCCTAGGGGTAGATCTAGGAGGGGCACCCACAGACAGCCAGAGCGGCCCGTCCGGCTACGGCAAATCCCAGTGGGACTCTAAATCCTGTTTCACTGTTAGCTCACGACAGATCCCTCCATACAGACAAGTGGGGGCAACAGGACCAGCATGCACTTCAACCTGTCTCTAACCAATACAGTCTCCAACCATGAATAATTCACACCATACGGAAGCCATTGACCCCCAAACCCAATGAACTTAATGCTCACTTAATTTTATTTTATTACTCACAATTGAGAGGAGAGAAAACAAATGGTGTGAAAAAGGAGCCCGGTGAATCTGGCAGCTGCAGGCCTGCAGAACAAAAACAACATCCCAGAATAGCCCCAGGCATGACTTGAGTAGCTAAATGGGTTTGTATTATTGATATTTGAAACTTTTGTCAAGGATGAGGTATAAATTCATAAGCATAGAGATTATCAATGATCCGTTTATTTTTTGTTCTGTTGGCAGTTTGATGCCCTGACCATGAACAATTTAACATTGCAGCTTCAACTGCAATGAAAAAAATAATTTTTACTCAGACAATGTTAGTAAACTGCACAAAAATTAAGTAAGACATTGAATTAAACTTGAAAATCAGATCAAATGAAATTGTATCTGCACATCATTTTACAGCGTATTCTCTTGTTTTAATGTTATTTATTTTATTGGAAACCGTTTTTTAAAAATTAAATAAAAAAATAGTTTTTAGAAATGTTGTGCACTGCGCTTTATTTTATTTATTTATCTGTCGGCACATAGCAATTTACAATACAGAATTCGTGAGGATATATATTTTCGTTGCCTTATGCAGATGATAGTAGATACATCTAAATATAATTACAGTAATACAATGATCCAAATTATATTTTTAAAAAGTTATCCCTTTCATCATGAATTTTTGTTTAGTTTACTTTTATCGTAAGGTTATATTTGCACAATTCAATGACAATTCAAAAACTAATTCAGCCAATTCCATGCAATCATTAAAAAAACAAAAACAAACAGTCCCTAGCTATCCAGGATTGATCATATTTAACAAACGGAGCCCTTGCTGCGTGTTATAGATGCAACATTTTGACACGCAACAGTTTGCTTGCGCTTAAAGCGAGCACCTCTGGAGGGCAGTCGCCATCTCCGGCGCGGAGGTCAAAGTTATTTGTCGGTCTCCAGTCGAGAGTACAAATGAGGATGAGCTTCCCTGAGCAGAAGCGCTCACTCGCTGATAAAGAGATCGCAGGTGCTTCGCCATGGGAGCTACCGTGGCTCATTGTCGATTTTCATAATGAAAAGTTATCAGCCATTTAATAGAAACGTGTGTTTTATTCAATCAGTTTCAATAATTCGACTGAAATACAAAGCCATATGCAGCATGCCCGCGTCAAAACCAGGAATGAGATGTTTTAAAATCTCAGCTGCTTATTTTAGACAGCAATGGCATTACACGGAGAACAGAAGAGGTTTCAGATCTCATATCTCAAATTGTGCTTAGCCAGTGTCATTTCTCCTCGAATGCTTTAGAATGAGACCAAGTCTCATTTGTTTATATTTAGGAATACAGCAGAAAAATCTCCTGAGCTATGACAGAGCAACTTGAGCGCAATCAAACGATCTTCTTGTGGGGGCTTTATAACCTAACTAACAAATCCCCAAGGAGACTCTAATGGCCGTAATTGATGTTATCAAAATAAAGCAAAATGTCTTGATATTAAGTCCGCTTTACATTATAATAACATCATCAAGCCATTTGGTAATTATTGACTTGGAATACAACAAGGTCTGGTGGGGCACGGGTGGTGGGTATAGAGGCTCACTCTCTCCAATTAGTTAATGGTGAGCGCCTGGCATGCGGTGTCGAGGAAAATGAAAGGCTTAATCCCCCTATCTCACCATCCCTCTTTCACTCGCTATCGGATAACAGGCTCTTGTCCGTGTGACTCTGTACCTGCCGCTTGTTTAAGGGTTTAATTGCTCCTAATTTGTCCGGCAAAGACCTACTATTACGGCGCTGCGAAGTTGCAACCAAATTATACCCCTTATGCGAGTCGAGTGGTGATTCCAGTGGAGTGAGGTTTGGTGGGAGGGAGGGATAGACGAGGGTCCCTCGTCATTTTCCAGAAAGTAAAACAAATGGCTGGGCCTATACAGTCCATTACCAGGCTCGAGGCTTGGTTCTGAACACAAGAGCTTTCTATTAAGCGCGCCGGCTCGGTTCCGGGCATATACAGTAGGAGGGCAAGAATAATTGTTGCATTTGTCAAGAACCATCAGTGGTATCCGGACTGATATTAACCGTGTTAGACGTATGTACAGGTCATACGTATACTCAGTAAGTACGCTCCAATAAACGGCACAGTTGCACGATCTGGTGTTTTGGTTGCCTCCATCATCCATCCATCCATCCGTGGCGCGCATTTAGCGATTGTCCAAGCTTTCACTGCGAGTCCGATTTGTAAATCTGTCATTCAGATTTTTTTTTTTTTTTTTTTTTTAGTAGCTAGGCTATTCTCGTGTTGAAAAAGTAAACCACGGCATAGCCATAAAGGATGACAGTTGAATACACTTGAAAGAATTAAAATGACGCGAAAAACGCCAATCTAACGCTATCTAACCTTTCAGATTAGGTAAACATAACATCTTTGTTGTCTCACCGAAATTCAATTTATTTAAGTGACGTCTTTCTGTTTAAATTAGATGTGCGTTGTGTTACATTCAGTGTGCAATGCGTTAATGTTGCCAATGGCTACTCGCCATATAGTGCTTCTTTCTAAGTTTAAAATATATTCCAAATAGAAGTTTGAATGCGCGTTTCGCTGTTTACTCACACATTAGTCTCCCGTTTTCCTTTGAACATCTTGTTTAGCAAAGCTAAAGTGAAAGAAAATGTTTTCCTATTACTTAATTCAATCAGGGCGCGGCGGGCAGGGGCTTTCACTCGCTGCGCATTCGGGCCCTCACTGACAGAGTCGGCTTTGTGCCACTTTGTCCGCCGCTGTCACACACTTTAATTCGAGCCTTTCTCTCTCGCATTGAAAACTCTCCACAATGACATTCAATAAGGGCTGGGAGAGTGAAAACCTGGTTATTTTTATATATTCCTTCCCGGACTCTGCGGGGGCCCGCGCGCAGGAATTAATCACTGTTTTTTAACCTCATCGCTTTGAGGTTGTGACGCGACGCGTCTTTTTTTAGAGAGAGAGTGGAAATTATACATTTGCCTCAGAATGGACGCACACCCTTAGAACTCATATTTAAAAGAAATCTTTTTGTAAAAATGTGTTAAAATACTAATTGTAAAAACTTATATATTGAAAAAAAAACGTGTACATATATATATATATATATATCGTACATTTCTGCTCGTATGCGCGCATCCAAAACGGAGATTTGCATGTGACCATTTCATTTAATTTAGTTTTGTCATTTAGACAACAACAAAAGTAACTGCATAGAAGTAAAAATACTAAATCGACATCTGAATTTACACTTTTAGTTCGAGAAGTCCCTGTTTTATCAGATATATCCTCGCTGATTATTATGTCTGTATCTTAAACAAATAGACCAAAAACGATGCACTCCTATTTCTGAAACACACTCTCTCCTCTGTCAGAAACAAGTCGTTTAATTGTTGTAATAGTTAATGATGGGCTGAGTTGCAGGTGGAACCGGGCCGATGCGCCTTGTGACGTACGTCGTATGCAGCGAATGTCTAATGAGTTCACGCAGAACAAACGACGAGCCTCTTTGAATGAAATTAATTAAAAGAGCAATAGTGTCCATGTGATCCCGTGAGAAAGAAAATAAAGTTTAAAACGACACTAAAGAGTAATAGTATAAAAGGAGGGGAATTTTTAAAAGGGAGAAGGGGCAGTACCGCCTCTTGCAGTGTGGGTGGGGCTGACAAGAATAGACTACATTATGCAGTTCATTTAGTTAACAAGTGAAATAATAGGGAAGCGTGCAGAGTGAATGCCGAGAGAAAAGGCACAAAACCCTATTGAGAGCTCTCAGCCGCTAGTAGCGTAACCGTCACATGGGCGAACTGGCTCTCCAACTATTTAAGCAGGAACACTTTCTCTTCAGCACCATTCTGCCATCCAGCCTTGGGTACAGATCCTGGTACGAGACTGACAACGCGAAACTTTTGCGAACTCCCAGACGCTAGGCGAAGAAGCACATCGGGGCTGCCAAGATGCCGAGATCGTTTCTTGTGGATTCCTTGATTTTGAGGGAGAACAGCGAAAAAGGAACCGAGAACAGCCCGCCGTTGTTTCCTTACGCCGTGCACCCGTCTCATCCTCTCCACGGTCTCTCCGCCGGCTCCTGCCACTCCCGAAAAGCGGGCTTGCTGTGCTTTTGCCCGCTGTGCGTCACGTCTCAGCTGCACCCGTCGCCTCCGGCGCTCCCGCTCATCAAGGCTTCCTTTCCTGCCTTCGGCTCCCAGTACTGTCACACGGCGCTATCCAGGCAACACTCCACTTCCAGCGGTGTAAACCTCAACAGCGGCTCGGGGTTATACCAAGCCTCGTATCCAGTTCCAGATCCACGACAGTTCCACTGCATATCCATAGGTAAGCAGCTTGTGACCGGCGTCACTCATCATAACAAGTTCATTTGTGTTCTAATGTCAGCCATTAATCAACAAACGTAACTGAGCTGATTTTTGTCTTCTCAACAGAGAATAACAGCAGTCAACTTCAGAGCAGCAAGCGCATGCGCACTGCCTTCACCAGTACGCAACTTCTGGAGTTGGAGAGGGAGTTCACCTCCAACATGTACCTGTCGAGACTTCGGCGCATAGAGATCGCGACTTACCTCAATCTGTCCGAGAAGCAAGTCAAGATCTGGTTCCAGAACCGCCGCGTCAAGCACAAAAAAGAAGGCAAAAGCGGCTCCCACAGGACGGGCTCGCACAACTGCAAGTGCTCGTCGTCCCTGTCCTCCGCCCGGTGCTCCGAGGAAGAAGATGACCTTCCCATGTCACCCCCGACATCAGAAAAAGAGGACGCAGATCTGTCCGTTAGCCCTTAAACTCTCTCTAGCGCATTGCTCATGATGACCACCACCTCAAAAGACTCTGTACGCCACACCTGTGGATCCTTGAATGCAGCCAAAAAGCGACGGTATCTGTGCGCGCCGTCACCTGTAAATAGCGAGAAAGAAAGAAGAAAAAAACTTTATATATGTTCGGGATCTGCGTATCCCTTTAATGTTGTATATTTGTATACATGTTCTATGTTTGTAGTTTTTTTCTGAAAACAACTTAAGCCCATAGTTCCGCATCCAAATACAGATCCTGTCACCAAAAGTTTTTAAAATCTGTGCTGTCCAAAATTAATTTGTACTTTATTATCATTATTTTTTAAAGATCTTCAGTTGTTTTGTTTGTATGGAGGGTGAGTACATGGTAGCTTTAAGCACATTTTGGCGACGGAATGGAAATATGGGATGTATCCGATGTATGCGTCACTTCAGTGACATAATTTGTTATTGTACTTTTATTGTAATGAGAATATTTATTTATTTAAAAAAAAAAACCTTAATGCTGAAAATAAAGAATATTTCTTAGTGACAAAATCAAGTCTCATTTCAGTTGGTTTCATCCCTGTCATACTGAATTTATAACGCTGGAAATCCAGAACTGATTTTCTTTCTCTTTTTCTTCTTTCTTTAATATGCTGTAAGGATTAATTTAAGGTTTAATATTCTGTAAATTCTGACTTAAAACTCCATTTTTTTGTATTATCCTGGTTAAAGTCTTCGTTTCATATGTATTTAGTTCTGAGTCAGACAGAAACATTCTCTGACATGTCGTTTGGAAAAGCGCGTAGAGAATGAACATTCTGGATGAGATGCAAAGGATGCACAAATTCTGACCATCTTCGTGCAATTTTGAATTCAATTATTTTCCTTCCAAAAACTAACATGCACATATACTAAAATATAACTGAAATATATAAAAATAGTATATGCTTAATCATGACTGCAACAATATGAGACACGATGGGATCGCATTGCTTAATAATGATAATTCGGGGACAAGCATCCATAAAATCTGTCCAGTAAAAGTTTTAATATTCTGAATTTTCACACTAATGTGTTCTTTATATAACACATATCTCTACATAAAGTCTTCGCCGTGGGAAGTAAACCTCAAGGCGTAATTTAAAGCTCACCAAGATGTCCAGCGCGTGTTGAGCGTGCGCCAACTCGTTTTAATAAACATTTATAAGGTCTTTAACGGGATGAAACAGGTGACCGTGTGTGTAAGATGACTAGAATGTCTGTTTAGGTAAAGATAAGAACTGATAAAAGATATAACGTTTATACCAAATTCTTGCTGTTAAATCGTTGCATGCGAGTTTGGGTGCGCTGAGAGAAGGTGTACGCTTATCTAAATCACAGAATCTCCGTGCTCCTACATTTACAGCTCAAGTGCATCGGGATAGATCTCCGTCAAGAAGTCCAAAGAGACGCGTATTCATCGGGTTCCCTGTGGCATTCCCTGGGGACGCAGCTGAAAGCGCCTGGTGTCCCCCAGGCGCGGGGCCTCTCCGTTAAACACTGAGCCATTTAGCGCACGGTTCTTAACAGTCTCGTGAGAGCGGGTTAATAAAACCCAAAGTAGTGTATTAATACTCAGACAATAATGCGCAAATGAATAAAATATGCGAGTCAACGAGACCGATTAATGGACGTTTATATTTAAATTTATTTAAAGGGGTCTAGGCGGACACTTGGTGATGACGGTGATTATTGCTTGCCGAAATATGCTTGTTGCGTTTGTGATCGGTTTATTTAATAAGTGTATTTCAGGAAAAAAAAAAAACAACTTAATAATATGAATTGATAATTTACTAAACGATTGATTAGTTCATATAACAGAACTTTTTGCACAAGGTCTCCAAAATGATTTATCATTCAAAACTGGAAACAGGCGTGTGCACTGTGGGGGGAAAATGCACGTTATTTTATTTACGTAAAAAAGGGGCATTTGAGCCATTTTACCCATTTTTATTTTTCATCTTCTTCATGCGCACCAGAACTGGAGCTCAGATTGAATTTTTAGCAACGCAGAAGCACATTCTGGGACGCGGGTCTCGTTGCGCCCTCTGCTCTGTTATCACGGCGCTTTAAATCTTCGATTAAATGGTCGCAATTGGTTTTAAATGTTGTTTCCTTTGCTGGGAATTTATCATGAGCCATCGGTGTCAACAAAGGAGCCGGTAAGATGAGCGCATTTACTAAATTATTCCAGTCATTGTGTCCTCGGGATAGCGCGGTGCTCTTGGAAACGCGCGTTTAATTGTTCACTTAAACATTTTAACAAAACTCTAATATTTGCATTTGTGAAGATATAGGATTAGGCCATTTTGTTAATTACACCATACAGTCTGATTTTGCACCGTGCGTCCTCTGCAAAGCGCCCTTTATCCATTCAATAGCCCGGGGGTACGCGCCCTGGGGGAGTTTTAAGCCTGGTGCTCAAAATTCTCAATTTATTTATTCTTAATTTTGCGCCGATCAATTCATTGAAGCAAAAAGGGCTACAGTGTCTTTTTGGGGGAAGAAAGGCGAATTGTTGACGTGACCCTGACAGGGGCTGCTGAGAGGGGCTTGCCTGACGCTCGAGGGCCGCTTGAGTCAACAGACCCCCATCTAGCAGACTCGCCCTTGTCTTTCTTCCAACTAATTTTTCATTTACGGCTTTTCTTAGACTTGTCTCTTATCTATCAGATTAAAAGAGCAGCTTGTAACAAATCAGTCTGCCTGATTTACAAGAGCATTAAAAGCGGACAAAAGAGGCAGGCCGTCAGTACCTGAGTCTGGTAGACGGTGAGGCGCTGCAGCTGATTCGATGAGTTGAAAATGCGCACGAAACAAAATACTTGAATCCTGAAAAAGAGCCTTTGTATGTTTCTTTAGAAATCAAGCAATTCTGCATGACAAAGGACAATTAATAAGCCGTCTTTTCACGACCAGCAGCTGGTTTCCCTGTCAAGGAAAGTTGGAAAAAATTCGGACTGAATGCGCGCAAAAGCCCTTTGCGCGCAGACAGCTACCCAAGGTGACCCATTTGGCACAGTTAAAATAAGCAGGCTGAGGCAAAAGCGAGGGAACTGTCAAAAACATTTAAGCTGGAATATCTTGAAATTGCAAATCCCTTTATGTGGAGGGACGCTGCCGATCTGGGTTAGACGTACAATGGAGGTGGTTAAGTTGGAGAGGCTTTGGAAACGGACACGTGGCCTCTCAATGAGAGCTTCTTGGGAATCGCGTGGCTCGCAGCGCGTCTACAAACTTTAAACGAGGTTTAAACTTATGGTATTTTCCCAGATTCGAAAAGCACTCTTTAGAGTCTTTAGAGTATGTTACGGTAGTTTTTAAAAATTGAAAAGTAAAATATACGAACCTTAATAAACATAAACGTATTGAATAATCCCTTTGTGGCAGTGACTCCCTGCAGCTTCTCCTTTTTTTCTTTTTGTAAAAAAAAATCTATATATTTTCGTACAAGTTCAGACTCAAAATCACATAAAATCAAGAATTCGAGAAAAACTTTACATTTTAATTAAAAGTCACTTAACGTAACCTTAGTTATTTAAGTGAAAAAAGTACTTTATTAATGTGCCTTTTTCTACTTTGGAAATGGTATTACGGATACGTTTTGTAAAGTTTTAGGCTACTATTTTTACGGTTGTTTATCTGTTCGCATGCCTCTAGGAAAACATCTTTTTGGCGATCAACAGGCTTGGTAAAAGTGGAAAATCACCAAAACTGTTCTTGTTGTTTTTCTACAAACTCTTAAAAAATCTACCTTTGAACTATGTAATGATATGCATATACCTTTCAAATAAAGTTAAAGAAAGAACAGCGGGCATAAATTATAATTATGTGTCATGTATCCAGTCAGTAAATTTACAGCCAGCACCCATCTGACCTTGTAAGAGCGGCTTGTTTACCAGCCATTTATCTTGCTTTTACCCAAGTTTGCGCATACAGAAACAGAAAAATAACCTCGGGAAACATCTAATAAGACATTCCCAACGCAATATGGTCTCACAGCTTCTTCTCACAAAGAGAGAAAACAGTGTGACAGACTTAACGCAGGGCGACACGTTTTAAACGAATTCAGCGTTTTTCAGTGAGCGTTTTACTCAGTATCACACAGTTTGATGTTGTTCATGCAGAATTTAATCACTCCATACCACAGAGACAATGCGAGGGAGAGAGACCGCTATTCGAATCTGCACCTGCAATGTCAAGAGGTCGAGAAATAATGAACAGGGCTGACTTAGAACTGCGCTTTCAAGTGTTAACTCTTGTAAACTGATATAAAGAGACAAGACGTACAATAATGCCAAAAAAAGCACGCACACACTCGCGTATCCGCCTGTATGTTTTCAGCGGCGCTTTCCAAACTTTCACAGCCTTCTAAATTCTCTTTTTGATTGAATTTTGCACAGTTAAACAGTTCCAGCCACCTCCTACCCCCGGTGCCATTGATGTCTTTCTGACCTGATAAAATGCGCTTGGCTGCCGTCAAATGGGCCAGCTTTGCCTGTTCACATTTAAATATGGGAATTAGTCATGAGCCCTGTCACAAGCAGCAGAAATTGCTAAATTGTTGGCCTCTTTTCAGCGACGAGAGCGCCGGGGTCTGCATTCATTAGATTGAATTTAGCGTCGAGGTGAGAGACCTCTGTGGCTGTCTTTTACCGGGATGTCATAACAAGGAATCGTTCTGGAAATGAGGGGGCGTGCGCAAAAGACAAGAGAGGAGGGGGTCGGCGTCATCGCTTTCAAGCTGCGTCGTTTCGCCTCCGAGCGGATTCTGTCATTTAGTTGAGCAAATTAACTCACAAACACTTCTGAGGGTGGGCACACTGTATTAGTGAGGCATGGAAACATAATTAATGTAGCTCATGTCACTTTCAAGAGCTTTTCATAGTCGACCGACAGACAGATATCATCGACTAAATCGCAGCAACCACATTTTTTAATGACAAAATGTATATTCAGAATTGCAGAGCGCCACAGCCACGTTTAGCCACTTCAGAAGAGTCTCCATCTCTCCATCTCTCTCTCGATCGATTATACGCCCCCTCCTCTAGGTCTAAAGTTAATGCAGCAACTTTTAAAAACATACACTAGGATGAGGTATTCTCCAGTGTAACCTTCAAGACCTTTCTGTCATTTTGTTTCATTTCTTTTTGATGATAGGAAGTTACCAAAGTTTTATCGCTGTATCAAATAACGTTGGCGGAAAATATGATTATCCTCACTGGATAAAAAAAAAAAGTCTCTCATTCTCTCCTGCTGACTCATTGTCTCTCTACCATTAATAAAACCACTGATTAAATCAACTTGACGTGCATGCAGAAATGTAGGTGTTTCTGTATAGACAGAGATAATGACTACAAATTATAACTTCTAACATCAATGGCTGAATGGTAAGGCAAGTTTTGAGCCTCACTAACAAATAAGCATGTAACATGTTTTGGGTCAAAGCGTACCCACGTACTTACAGCCTAAATGTATTTGCCGAACACTTTATTTCTATTAGGGAAATGAAGGTGAAATCGTTACCTGAACTTAGTCCGTCAACAGGCTGCTGTCACTCTCTCTGCCCACAGTGCTCATGCACATCCTGGTACATCAGTCTTCGGGCGCAGTGCCAGCTCAAACTCAAGAGAGGAACGCTTGCTCCGGCAGTGGAGTTGCAGCGCC
This sequence comes from Labeo calbasu, assembly GCA_019740295.1. NCBI lineage: Eukaryota > Metazoa > Chordata > Actinopteri > Cypriniformes > Cyprinidae > Labeo > Labeo calbasu. The sequence continues at coordinate 41,949 of JAHKKF010533506.1, forward strand.
ACCTGATGGTAAAAATGAAGATAGAA
>JAHKKF010533508.1:0-29541 GCA_019740295.1 Labeo calbasu
TAGCTTTGATCACAGGAATTAATTACATTTTAAAAATATATTCAAATAGAAAAAAGTTATTTTAAATAGTAAAAATATGTACAAATATAAAAATAAGTACTTTTGATCAAATAAATGCAGGCTTGGTGAGCAGAAGATACTTCTTTAAAAACATTAAAGTTCATAAAGTTCAACTGTATGCATTTAATATACATTTATATAATTTAATTTAATTGGGAATAACAAGCATTTAAGTGTCCTAAATCATGCTATAAGAATAAGTATACTTATTCACAAGGTGTATGACCTTGTGTACATGTAACCAACCTAACATACATGGACTAAAAGCACATCCTGTATGAATGACCCCTAAGAGTCACAGTAAACAACATGCAAATGAATTCGGTCTCCTACACAGACACTCCCCTCCCCCACAGTGAAAATTGTTAAGCCTTTCCCTATGCCAATTCACCTCCTCCAATCATACACAAAATACATGAAATCCCACCAGATGGGAAGTGTGAGAGCAACTGACCCACATGCTGTATACCAAGGCAATTTTGAAGGCATCTTGCTGTTCTGGCCCACAACAGTCCGTCGATTACACTTCAGCTAATTCTTGATTAAGGTTTAAAGGCAAAACTGGCCAAATAAACTGAACTGACATTCTAATCTTATTAGCTAGATTTATGATATGTCTATTTTTCAAATGTGGCCCTTTTATAATTTGCCATTTTGTCAACATGCAAAATACCATCCACTGGATATGAAATATATTACATCAGCTGCTTGGGTGACTCAGTGAAAGATGCGTGTCATAATGACACTCAACATGATGAACTACATCATTGCAAATGCTGTGAAAGTTCAACAGTGAATATATAATGGGACACTCTTGTACAGTCATTTTTAATGTAATCCAATTAATGCCTGTGTAATTTAGCCCAGATCATCTCTCAGTATGTGATCTCTATCCTCTCCCCAGGTTGGCCATTTGGAAGCATGGTCTGCAAAATGAGCGGTATGGTCCAGGGCATATCAGTCGCAGCCTCCGTTTTCACCTTGGTTGCCATAGCGGTTGACAGGTAATGTCATGGTAATATCATCATGTCCCTCAGGTCAGCCATTAATGATACACTGTCAAAAGATCATATCACTTGAATGACAGTTGCTATTTAAAAATAGTTAAATAGCATTTGGGCTTGAATATTTGAAATAATGCTTCTCAGCCTTAGTAACTCGAAGGCCACCCTTTATCCAACATAATATTCAAGGCCATTTCTGTTTACATCTGTATTTTCTGTGTCATTTGAGTGAACTATTCCTTTAACAACAGTGCATTAATCTGAATATATTTAAATGGGTAGTTTAACCAAAAACTACCCATTTAGTTGTAGTCATATTTTAGTCATCTGAATTGCTCTAGCTTTAGTCTAGTTTTAGACTAAATATCATAAGATTTTAGTCGACTAAATCTACAGTAGATTTAGACAGCTAAAATCGAATGGGTTTAGTTACAGTGTAATGCATTTATTAACCATTTCTAAAATTACCAAACTCATTGTATAGGTTTGATATTATGGTCTTACCATGATAGACACAGATTTAACTGCTGTGACTTGCAACATGCCTTAAATGAAATGAAACTACTTCTCATAAAGAAACAAGAACATGGTCTTCTTCTCAATTAAATGCCAGTGGTTATATAGGCTAATTATGCATTCTTTATATCAACTTGTTTACCACATTCTTCATTCTTTCAAGCACACATATTTATTTATATAAATACATTTAGATTAATCTTTATTAGGGCTACTAAAGTGATTCAGTCAGCAGTGAGTGATTTTCTGTCTTTTTGTTGTTGTTGCCTGATTAACATCAGTGGCACAGACAATAGCAACTAAATTAGGCTGCTGTCCCTTTAAAACCGAATTCACTGATGCAATGTGCTGATACATGTCTGATATTCTCCCAATTGTTTACGTTCACCTAAGATGTAACAAAGTGTGTTTAAGTGAACATGCGTCAAAACGGACACTTCAACATTATTTTGTGTGTATTTTTTCGTTCATGAGACGTGAAAAAGTACTTGTGCGCTATGTGAGAGGCACTGCTTCTGTGTCTGCGCTCAGAAAACCGGACCAAACTGAAGTCTCTTTTGTGTCGTCAAATTTATCCATATGTCTGCTCTTCTCTTACTCCCAGATTTTGACATTATTGAACGTTTTATGAGACGTGCAGCAAATATGTGCTATGTCCTGCCGGATAGATCAATAGGCTATGATACAGTTCAACTGTACGCATCTAACCTCTTAACCACACGGCAGATTCGTCCCTCCCTAACATTTTCGTCTCATTTTTATTTGTTGACGAAAATGTCAGTGTCAGTAAAAATACGTTTTTGTTTCATTCTCGTCTCAGTTTTGTCGGCAAAAAATTGGCGAAAAAAATTTTTGACGAAAATTATGATGCAAATTATTTGTCAACGAAATTATCACTGAATGAAATCCGTCAAAAATGTGGAGCTGAGTGATAGCTGCGTTGCTGTCTATGTAGGGTCAGAAAGCTCTCGGATTTCATCAAAAATATCTTAATTTGTGTTCTAAAGATGAACAATGGTCTTACAGTTTTTGGAACATCATGAGGATTAGTAATTAATGGCAGAATTTTTATTTTTGGGTGAACTATTCCTTTAAGTCATCCTCTTGAAGGTTTGGTAAATCATTGTTTGAAAACCACTTATTTAAAATAACTAGCTGTGTTTGTATAATAAAAGTTTTGCCATTCATTAAACCATTTTAGTAAAATTGCTGCATTAGGTTCACAAAGACAGTTTAAGAATGCTTTGCAAGTAAACAGAAACTCAGCTTTTATTTTGTTAACAAGACTTAATTTTAAAATGAATCGAGAAGGATGTAAGATGATTGATATTACCTCTTTGTTAATCATGAAAGACTCACTGAACCTGCAGAGTAGCACACAGTAGTATATAGATCATAAGAGCGGCTTGATATTTGATGAATCTGATAAGAGACGAGCACCATGCTGTGGTGTGTCTTAGTCCAGACTGTTGCTATTGGAATGGTTCTGTTCCTTTAGATTGGACAGCTGGACTTTCATACCCACCTGATGTCATTGTCATATCATCACGACATGGGGCCTTTGGGGAAAGCAGTGAGATGAAAACATTAACTGTTGGATCGGGTTTGTGTGTGTGTGTGTTATATCGCTGTAGTGCATCTGTTCCTGCTTAATACTACCAGACAGTGAATCAGAGTGTTATATTAACCCTGATCTCCACTTACATTTTTACACATGGCATCACATTTAATTACTTGTTAACTAGTCAGCTGAGGTCATGTTTTTCATTCACAGTTTCCGCTAAGCTCTCTGTATGTTCCCTTTCTGTATTTTTCCTTCACTGCAGCAGAGGGAATATATGTAATATGTAATTGATCGTTAGGACTATCCATATAGTGTGCATATCTTGATAGTACACTACAGGGCTACACTGGCTATAGAATGGCTTTATGTGAACCCTTCTTACTATTTCAGATGTGTTTATTACTAACTGGTGCATAACATGAACCACTAAGGCAATCATTTTAGTCTGGTCTCATTTTCAATTTAGTTTTTATTTTGACCATTACTATAGGTAGATAGATAGATAGATTTTTTGGAAACTGATCAGGATTGATTTAAAGCCAGTTATGTTACAAGTCTATATAATTTTGGTTTGTAATATATATATATTTTTTAATGGCACAAAATAATGATTGTAGTCCTCTTGTGGGTGAAATGGGTGCAGTGCGCTATATAAGGAATGAAATTGTACACTAACAATACTAACAGTAGGGAATGCTTTCAGACACAGCTTGCAGTAATACATTCTGTATGGCATCGGAAATAAATGTGACTGTAACAGGTTTCTGAAGGAGGATGAATTATATGCTGCGCAATAGGGTATTTATTGAAAGTATTCCCACATATCGCTAGAGCAGTTGAAAAGCCTGCAAGGCATGCATTTAAGCATTTAATATGGTGTGCTTACTTTTTGCATTGTTGTTTGATTTCTATCCTACCTAGTATTTATGTAGATAGTTTGGAAAAATGCAAGGGTGCACGGAGGCCATCAGGCTTCTCATTTCAAATAGCTTTTTTATTTGTTATCTGTTCTGCAGATAATGACAGTTTACCATGACAATAGCTGGATAAATCCTCTGTGCAGCAAGAAGATTGTTGTAAATTATCAGTATTTCTAAATGCTGTCAAATGTTGTTTAAGCTTTTGTACATAAAGCTTCCACATCAATTACTCCACTACATCAGAGATTTTATTTATATGTCTTTATTATTTTTTCAGATAATAGCTTTCCAGTTGGTTTTACAATAATAAGTGCTTCTTTCAAGAAAATGCCTTTTCATTTCTCACTGAAGAGCATCCCCAAAGCATCACATTAGTATTTATCCTTTGTTTTAAATGTTTCTTTAAGAAGAGTTGGTTTCTTGGTTACAAATCAGTTGTAAGAGTGCTGATTAAGCTGGTGTACTTTTCATTTGTGCTTAATTAAAGGCCAGTGGTATATTTGTTTTGTTTGTTTTTTACCTACATAGTACTATTTTGCATTGAAGCCTGTTTCCAGAAAAAAATGTAGTTGCAACTTTTAGGCTCACAATTATGGCTTTTTTCTTGCATTTCTGAGTTTGCATCTCACAATTCTGACTTTATTCTCCTAATACTGAGTTTGTACCTATCATGCCCCTTTTTACAAGATGTAATATAACTCTTAGGTGTTCCTGTGAAGATTCAGCTCAAAATACCCCATAGATCATTTATTATATTATTTTTAAAAATGCCCATTTTGAGAGGAAGCAGAAACATGCTTTTTTTCATGCATGTATTTTTAAATGCAAATGAGCTGCTGCTCCCCGCCCCCTTTTCGAGAATAGGGCTGTGCCTTTACAGCTCGTGCCTATACTGTGCCAAAAAAACATCTGTTTGGTTTTGATTATCATGTCTATCACGTAGAAATCATGCGTTTTAAAGCGATAGCAGTTTACTGCTAACTTCTGATATTCGCTTTTCTGAGTGCACACATCCGAAGCACACAGAAAGCAGCTGTCACATTGCATGTGAGTACTAAACTAAATTCTCTTTTATGTCTTATTGCGCTTAAACTGTCAAATACACACAAGTTCATGTTAAAAACATACATTATACAAATTATAAAACACAGTCAGTCATGTCTGTGAAGATCATGGGGTTAGAACTGGTACACAATTGTTGCTTGTGAAAACAAAATGCCAACACTGTGGGAGGAAACGTGCAGATTAAGGGGCGGTAATATTATAATAAGATCCCCTTCCTACATCACTAGGGGAGCGAAAGCTGAGAGGGTCACATGCTTGCAGAGAAATGCTTACCAAAACAAAGTTACTAGGTTGTCCTTTTTCATGATTTTCATGACATTTCCCCTTTAAGGGACCCATTTCATGGACATAAGGACTTGTCTGCATCACAAATAAGGTCACAACACTTGAAAAAAAATTGCGAGAAATTCAGAGAACTTGGAAATGAGAGCAATGTAGTCAGAATTGTGGGATAAGAAGTCACAGTTACCATTTTTTATTGATTTATATATTTTTATTCTGTGGCTGATACAACTATAAATGGGTTATTGTAGCCAATCATACTAACAATGTATAGAAAAACCAACATTCTGGGCTGTAGAAACCTTTTCAGTTCATTTTTATTCAGAAAGTACTATTAACCGAGACGTATTGAGTTGAGAGAACACGAACAAGAACAAAACATCTTTTGAAATAAATGTACTGAAGAGTAGAAACACTGAAAAAGCCTCATTCTGTTCAGTGTGACTGCATGATAGGATAAACCAATGTGAGGAACTAATACACTCTTTTTTTAAAACAGTTCAAATAAACACACTCTTTTTAAAAGCACTTCAAAATCACTACAAAGCCACCTCATGTTATTTGTTTCATATCTGACACAGCTGATTCTTCAAAGAGCTGGTGAATGTTTAACTTGTTGCCGGTTGTCTTTTGCAGATTCAGATGTATTGTGTATCCCTTCAAGCAAAAATTGACAATAACAACAGCCACCGTTATCATTGTGATAATCTGGGTCTTGGCAGTGTCCATCATGTTTCCCTCTGGCATCATGCTTAAGGTGACTAAAGAACAAAGCATCCGCGTGTTCCTGGGAGACGGCAACCGAACGAGCCCTTTCTACTGGTGCAGAGAAAACTGGCCTACCCAGGAGATGAGGAAGATCTACACCACCGTCCTGTTTGCCAACATCTACCTGGCTCCTCTATCCCTCATAGTGATCATGTACGCAAGGATTGGGATCACTCTGTTTAAAACAGCCATGCCGGCAGGGGCCAAACCTGGCCATGATAACCGCCACTCTGTGTCAAAGAAAAAACAAAGAGTGATCAAAATGCTCCTCATCGTGGCCTTGCTCTTCAGCTTGTCCTGGTTGCCTTTGTGGACGCTGATGATGCTAGCAGACTACATGAAACTTACTGAACATCAGTACAGGCTTATTAACATCTACATTTACCCGTTTGCCCACTGGCTAGCCTTTTTCAACAGCAGCGTCAATCCGATAATCTACGGGTTCTTCAATGAGAACTTCCGCCGTGGATTCCAGGCCGTGTTTAAGTTCGGCCTCTGTCCTGTCGGCGGTCAGCATCGGACCTATTCTCATAGGGTGCAGGGCAATTCAGTGCAACCGGTGAACCCGCAACCCTCCACAGAGCCCATCTCTCTTAATAGCATAGAGAACAACAGCTCGAGGAGGATGAACCACGTCAACGAGCAAGACTTGGTGATGGAAGATTTAGAGAAAGTGTCTGAATGCAGTATGGAAGGAGCTTCACTTTAAGCAGCTTAATAAAGAGGAACAGTATGATAGCAGGCTCATTACATCTGAAATTACAGACTATTATTTACTTACATTTTTTAACATTATACAGTTGTGTATAAATTGGATTCTACACATTTTTATTTGAATAGTCATTTGCTGCTAACATGAATGTACTTATTGATTTTCTCAGATTTGATTGGGCACATCTGGCAGTTCAACTGTAGTCTTGCAAACTTTTCAATCTGTAAAGATAAATTCAGTTTAAAAACCTCTAACATTATTGTAAAATTGTATATATACACAGAGTCATTATGTGCATTCACTACTGTACAGTGATGTAAACATCTGGTGTTTTAGAGTACATCATTTTATTTATTGATTTATTTTTATATGCACATGAAAGTATCAGAACTGCCATAATCCAGAATCATTAATTGTTTCTGGATTACAATGTAGAATTTTAGGCACAGCACTTGTATCTTAATATTAACATTAAACCTTCATACCTCATCTTTGACAGATCCTTCGTAACGCTGGAATAATTTCAGTGGGAGGGTTTTATGGACCATATTTGTTAAAGGGATAGTTCACCCCAAAATTTTGTCATTAATTACTCACCCTCATGTCAGAATAACAACAAAACGTTGCGCCTTTGTAAAATAATGAAAGCAAACAGGATGCGCTTTCTGCCGTCTCAGTCTCTGTGAACTTGAGCATGAAACTACGAAACTCTGTGTATACTTGCCTTACAGACATGAAAAATATATCTGTAGAGAGTGAAATATCTGCTTTTAAATGAACCAATTCCTCCAATGCCTCCTTACTGTTTTTCCTGACACATTCATAATTACTATATCTGCCGGTACACTGTGGCAAGCTTTTTTGTGTGCGTATGAGCGCTTATTAGGCTATGTAGGCCATTAAAGACTCATTATTATGATTTATATGGTTTATTAATAAATGTGCGACTAATAGTCGACTAATGCTTCAAATGAATGATTACTAGTCAACCAGAAAAATCCTTAGTCGAGGGCAGCCTTACTGTCTATGCAGGGCCAGAAAGCTCTCGGATTTCATCAAAAATATGAATATTTGTCTTTCTGAAGAAGAACAAAGGTCTTACGGGTTTGGAACGACATGACGGTTAGTAATTAATGACAGAATTTTCATTTTGGGTGAAACATCCCTTTAACTCGTGCCAAAACAGGGTAAAATGAGCCATGACAGAGATTAATCTTGATTGTTTGCCATTGGCACAGATAGCAGAACGTAATAGTCATAGTACCTCACACTGGCCTTTCTGCCCTGTATGTCAGTGTTGACTGACAGATGCTCTTAGCTGAAGGCTTTGTATGGGCAACAAGAGTATTTGATGCACATGAGTCTGGATGTAGCACTGTGATTCACTTGCCTAAAGCTGATGTGTTCTTCGAACATGCTTTCCTCAAGTTTGTTTTGCGCCAAAACCATTCATAATGTAATTATTCATTACTTTTTTTTATCTTCTCTTTTTGCATGTTGAATAACTTCTGGGTTTCCTGCCACTATCCCATCCTTCGACCTGCATTACTTTGTGACAGCTTCGCAAAATGTGAATTGTTGTCATAAAACTGTTAAAGTGAGACTGCAGAGAGTTTAAAGATAAGCACAGCTCTCTTTTGAGATCCTTCAGGGGTGACAGCACAAGGTTTGGAAATGATTGTGTGTCTGTCCTGTTTTGTACTTGTTACTTGCAGTGATTCAGCTGAACCTATGTTGATGTATTCATCTGACATCAGAAAGTTCAGTTTCAAGACTTTTTTTAAGTAGTAAGTCTTAAAAAATATATATTTGAACTGGGAAGAAAGTTCTGGAAGTTCTACTCTAGTTTCAGAATATATGTCAGCGTTGATTTCAGTTTTTTAGTTTCACCCTGAATGACCGAATGTCCTACATCCACTGTGAATGCCAGCAAAAGTCTTTTCTCTCCCGTAAATAGAGCAAACCATTTCCATTTACCAGACTATTTTGATTCAAATTGTGTGACGGGAGTTTGCTGGATTACTTATTTGAGCCATCAAAGATGTTCAAGAAAACCAACATGCAAAGCATTTGTCCTCAAGTAATTCCAGCGTCTGTTGTCGACTGTAGATTAAATCTATCATCAGTCAGCGCTGTGTTTTTGTGATTATCATAGCAGATGGGAGATGAGTATGTTAATTCTGCCCTCTTCTTGACAGCAGACGCTACATAAACCAATGCAATCTCAACATGATTAAGGCAGCAGCACCACTGACACCACTGTAAAGTGAGATCGAAAATTAGCCAAAAGAATGCGTGTTAGAAAGATGTTAATAAAAAAAAGAAAAAGCCTGTGATTACAAGGTGACTCTGACTTTATGGACTCTCCAGATGTGTCACACGCTCTTAAAGGGTTTGCCAAGGACACACTCCTTGAAGAAACATTTCTTTTTAATCTCTGTTTATTGCACATAGACTCAGAGTACTTACTGTGGAATTGTTCATTTCTGTATTTCTAATGCCGTATTAGCAAAAGCAATGCTGTAAACTTTGTCCGTATTTAAGGCTTTGTGAATCTTGTTATATGAGTGTTGGCTACATGCTAATAGTGAGTACAGTTTTTTCAAATGTGATTGTGACTGACTCATTTTGATTTTATAAACACCTTGCAACAAAAAGTAAAGCAATCTGTATTCAGGGTTAAAACTTTTTTAACTCTAAACCAACTGAATATGGATTAAAAAGGGTCTGTCCTTCAGAGTGCTGTTCATATTGTGAAGATCCCATCATGCTTTGGTGTAGATTAATAAAGCAGTGTAACACAATTGCTTTTTTTGATTTGATTTGATTTTTTTTTTTTCGATTTTACATCATTACATCAGACACAGCTTCAAAGGTTCCTCATTGGTGCATCATGTAACAACACTGGAATGCCTTTTATGCTTTTTGGGTTCGAGTCAATGGCGCGCCACATCAGACGTGATTCTGTCACCGTTTCCTTATCCTGAATGGAAAAAATGATGCAATTCATTCTGTAAAGGTGCAAGATACCTGCCACAAACCTCTAGACTTTGTATGTCTTGAAGTGTAGAGCGTTACAATGAAAGGCGAGATTTGTCTGATCAAACTGCAATGTGATTTATCACGGATCTATTCACACTGAACTTTCTGCTGTCTTTTCTTCTGTAACCAATGAGGAAGAAGAGATCTGCTTTTGGTAATGTAATCAGGCATCTCCTGGCCCCGGGCCTGGCTCCAGCAGTGCCTCTGACGTTGCTGGAAATAGGACAATTCTGGCAATGATTTGACCTGCTGTGCTTTCAGTCCTCTATGAATGCATAGTGCTGGTGCAAGTCTAGTGACGTGCACGAGTATGATGTTCCAAGTAGCGAGCCGAAAAACTGTCACAAAGAGTAAAATCACAAAGTATGAGGAGGTTGAAGCGGATGATGATTTCATTCAGGTCAAAGCTGAGGAACTTGAGAAATGACTCATCATGCTTACTATTTTAATGTGATGTGATAGTGATGTAGACGTGATGTAGACAACTCTGAGTGCCACTGAAGCAGGACATTTGTCATGATCCGGTCACTGACCTTAACGGCATGTGTAAACATTTTCATCATGTGCTAGATGATAGTAAAACATGTCGGCTGGAATGATGGTGCTGCTGAAACAGACATCATTCATACAGAAATGTAATTGTTTTAAAAGTGAGGGAAGTGAATAAATCAAAATGACTGTATTTATAGTGTTATGTTTGTTTCCAGTGATCATTGTCATTTGTCAGAGTCCAAGGCTTGTGAGTTTCAGAATGATGTAATAAAAATATAATGTGCTCAGGGTAATAAATCAATGTGAAAGGGCTTGAATACAAGTCTATTCTTCATTTGCTTCTGTGTTTTGAGGGTCTGAGGTGATGCTCCTTTTTTGTCTGGATCAATTCATTTTGTTAATATATTAAAATGCCATTCATACGTACAATGATTTGAATACACCTCTTCTATTATGAGCATGTTTTTAATTTCTGAATTCAAATTCTGAATTTTGGGGGCATGAAGTAAAAAAATGTCAAGGTGATATAACTGTTCTAAAATCATAATGGAGAAAAAAAAAAGTCTGGGATTCTTAATAAAAAGATGGACAAAAATTGTTTGGCACAATCTTTCATTTCACTGCTTAAGCGGTGTCTTTCATTTCTGTGCTCAGAAGTGTTGTTAAAATATAAATATTAAAAAAACTTCAATCATTTGGTGAGAGAAGCAAGCAGGAACATGCAGGGAATTAAAAAATAAATAAATAAATAAATAAATAAAAAGGCAATGATCAAAAAGTTATTCCGAAAATTTGACCTTTTCAAGACGAGAAGGTTTTTTGTTATGTCTAGTGCTACGTCGAACTTCTAAACTGCTTGTTCTTTTTATAAGATCACGCTAGGGATGGGCGATATCTTATCGTTTGTGATATACCGATAACGATAATAATTAGTCTTCCCGCGATAATAACGATAAAGTCTAGTTGTTGACATATTTCTGTGTGTGGCAGTGCGGAGTGACATGCTGAAGGCGGATGTGAAACTAGTATATGGCTAAATGAGGAGCTCCAATCTGGATCTGGTTTGGTCAAAACTGTGCGACAAAAATCGGTCTGAGCCTTGAATAACGGTAACTGTACTAGTAGCAAGTGTGCGATGCAGTTTTGGATGTGTATGAGCCTGTTTAAAAACCTGTTGTCCAACAAAGATCATTTATTGGCATACTTTTTCTCCAAATTAACTTCATAACATGGTCAAGCGTTTGAAATAACATTTGATCAGCCGTGGTTTCATATCACAAAATGATAATTCCCTAAATTATTATTGGCACGTCATGTGATGCGATTAAACACATTTTAATTTATAGATAATCTAACATTTTGAAAATATAATTTAAAACATTTTTTAAAATAATGATTAAGGTTTAAGGAACATGTTATTGTGCTTTCTCTGATGTTACATCATATGTGACCCCAGACCACAAAACCAGTCAGAAGGGTCAATTTTTTGAAATTGGGATTTATACATCATCCGAAAGCAGATACAACTATTTGAAAATCTGGTATCTGAAGGTGCGAAAAAAAAAGAAAATATTGAGAAAATCGTCTTTAAAATCGTCCAAATGAAGTTCTTAGCAATGCATATTACTAAGCAAAAATGTCGTTTATATATATTTACGGTAGGAAATTTACAAAAGATTGTCATGGAACATGATCTTTACTTAATACCCTAAAGATTTTTGGCATAAAAGAAAAAAATAAAATAAAAATTAATAATTAAGATTAATAATTAAGATAATTTTGACCCATACACTGTATTGTTGGCTATTGCCACAAATATACCCGTGCTACTTATGACTGGTTTTGAGGTCCAGGGTCACAATTTTCCTCGAAATATGGTAAAAACATTTTATTTCTATTTTTTACCAGTATGAATTAGGAGTGCACTTTTAAAACTATAGTTTTAAAATATTTTTCCATTTCTTTATCTCAAACACTTACATTTGTCATTAAACCTTGTAAATAGATTGAGTATTAAAGAAGTTAATTAAATAGGCGAACATTTAAAAATGTATCCGTCTGGCTGCAGTTATCTTTTAGCTGAAGTTATTAAGTTTTTGCATGAAGAATGCCAAAAGGGTGTCTGATAAGAATTTGTCTTACTGAGGAAAGAGCTTTGTACCCACATGACACTGCTAAACATTTTCAGATTTGTCTAACATGGAGTTGTTAAGGCCATGATAACCAGGAGTCAGAAATCATAGTCACTCTAAAGTGATCACAAAAGAATCAGAGACTCAGTGTGAAGTCGTAAAGTGATGTTATTTGACCAGCACTGATGTCAAATTCCACTGGCTTTTTGTGCTCAATCATCTTTAAAATCCACTGTTAAAGTTTGAAAAAAAGGTGTGAAGAAATGTCACATTCAACCCACAGAAGCAATAAATGCAATTTATTAAACATTGACTCTGAACTTTTGTATACTAAATGTTTTCATTAAGTATTTTTTAGTATCATTCAGAACTGGTTGTACTTTTTCTTCTAAACAACAATCTGAATCTGTTTTGAACACATGAAGCCTGAAGCGTGCACTATATTTTACCTCTGAAATTCCCTTTCCATAGTCTAAATCCAGCATGAACGGGCTTATCTCCTGCTTTTGTCCCACTTGGTTGCAGAGTCTCAAAGCCTGTTAAGGTTCTGGACGTGGTCATTTAGACAACAAAGAAAGCTCTGAAATCTTGGCCTTGGACCGTTTCTTCTGCCGAATAGCTGTAGGAGTGAGTGTCCATGACATCAATCAAACGTTTCCTCTGCAGGCTGCTCCACTGATCTCTCAGAGTAATTGGTCGTGGAATTAGAAGACAGAATAATTTAGTGCATAACAAATCAAATTCTCACTTGTATGCACAAAATAGTAAAAACAGGAGTAATGAGACATTGTGCCTTTCTTTCAGTGTTTTTTTTTTAATTGGAGCATAAGAAATTAATACAGCCCAATGGGATCTTCCTCGAGGAACAATATGGTCTCTCTTCTGAAATATCTGCCGAACATCTTTATTATTACATTTCTTGTCATAAATGCCAATGCCGCCCAACAACAAAGCCCATTCCTGTATATCTTTGTTGGTGTATAAAATATGACCTTTAACCAGATGCATTAAGCCGGTGGGAACAGCTCTGAGAACAGTATTATATTCTTTGAACAGAACAGGAAAATCATGGACAGTCATGAAACGTTCATATATCATTTACCAAAACTGTCAAATAAAGAAAAAACTTAAATTAAACCTCTATTAAACCAATTAGTGAAAGAAAGAGAGATTTGTTCCTAACAGTTACATCCATATTATTCCACAAAAGAGTTTTATGTGGTGAGAAGTTGTGAACGTAACACAACTTCCATGCAAGAAGAGCCTGCTGATGAAAATTAGCTAATTTAACTGAGTTTATTATACATATAATTACATTTTAAGATGAAGGGGAGGCCTCCGATTTTATTAAAGATATAATTAGGAATAAAGAACTGGACTTATTAAACACCTTCTTAGCCAGTTTATTTTCAACGCGTAAACTGTATTATGAAAGTTTATAGCTTCAATCCCCCATCACTTCTACAATTAGATTTCACTGCTTTTTTAAGTTTATGAGGCCTGTTTTTCCAGATAAAATCGAGGAAAAGTTTATTAATACCTTTAATAGTACAATCATTGACATATAAAGAGAGTGAAGGATAGACGAAGCGAGTCTTCTTTATTCTACTAGAAAAATTAAGTTGCTGTCTGGCTATTACATTTTTTGATACACAAATACCCAAATATTTTATTGTGTCTTTAACTGGAATACCTTCAATTGACACGTCAGCACATTTATGCAGTGACATTATCTCATATTTGGACAAATTTAGCTTTAACCCAGAAGCACACAAAAAATGTTTAATTATCTGAATGGCTTTATAAAGTTGATTTTTATTCTTTAGAAAAACAGTGGTGTCATCAGCTAGCTGAGAAATTTTAATTTCCCTATCAAAGATGGAAATTCCCTTCAGGTTCTAATTGTGTATAATACTAAAAGATAATAATTCAGTAACCAAAATAAATAAAAAGGGGAAAGTCGGGCAACCCCGTCTGACCCCACGTCTTATAGAAAATCTTTGTGGGGTGAACATATTAGCTATGACGGAGCTGGTAATTCCTTTATAAAACATTTAAATTATATTGATAAAGGAAGACCAGAAAGCAAACAGTTTGAGAGATTGCAGAATAAATTCATGCTCAGTGGTGTCAAAGACCTTATAAAAGTCTAAAAAAAAAGTATAATAGCTTTAGATTTCACAAAGTCAGCATAATCCGATAAATCAAAAATAAGTCTTATGCTATTACTAATGTGCCTTCCTTTAATAAAACCCGACTGGGTTTCTGAAATAATATGACTAAGCTTAAATTTTAATCTATTTGCATAAATCAAGGCCAAGATTTGTAGTCAGCTGTGAGAAATGTAATTGGTCTCCAGTTATCTATTAAGAGATAATCTTTTTCAGGTTTTCGGATAAGGGAAATAATACCCTGTTTCATTGATGAAGTCATTTCTCTCTGAGCAATACATTCATTATACATGCAAAGTAAAGGGTATTGTATTAAATCCCAGAAATGAATGTAAAATTCAACGGAAAATCCATCAACACTGGGGGATTTCCTTCTTTTCATAGAAAATAGAGCAGATTTAATTTCCCCAATTGTCAAAGGGGCCTCACAAATATTATCAGTGACCGGAATGTGATTCTTAATTGTTTCAAAGAAATTCTCACAGCTATCCATATTGAATTCTGAAGTGTAAAGGTCATTATAAAAGGTAGTAACAAAAGTAGAAATTAATTTTGGATCTGTGCATTTGACACCATTAATATTCAGAGCTGTTAAAGGTTTTTTTTTTAAGCAAAAAAAAAAAAAAACTGGAATTGGTCTCTCCTTCCTCAAGCCATTTGGCTCTAGATCTAATAAAACCCCCTCTAGTCAAGTCTAAATAAGCTTAATTAATTTGAAGATTTAACTCCCTTAAGTGCAATTCTTCTTCCTCAGTTAGGATTTTTTGCAATAAAATATTTATTTTATTTAAGAGTTCATTTATTTTTTTATTCTTAACAGCTTTAAGATCTTTACTTCTTCTAATAGCAATCTGCCTAGCCTTATATTTAAAAAATTCCCATTTCACTTTATAACTGTCTTCAGTTTTTTTAGAGAATATACCCAAAAGTAAGCTTTTAATACTATCATTAAAGGAAGCATCTTTTAAGAATGAATTATTAGATTTCCAATAACTACATAACCTTGGAATTTTATCAGTGTTGCTAGATAATTTTAAACTTATTTGTTTATGGTCTGACAGAGGAGCAAATGAGTGAGAAATACCTTTTAGAAATTGAAGAGCTGAGGAAGAGAGGTCGATTCTTGATTGATCTATTTCTATTGGACTAAGTGAATTCGTGTAAATCAGGGTGAAAAAACCATCATATATCAACAAGAGAAAACTCTGTACATAATGTTAAAATATTACTATTTAAATGAAGACCGTCATTGCATCTGGGAGGAAATCTGCCCAAAGTGCCGTCAACACATTCATTAAAATCGCCGCCTAGAATCACAAAAGAGTCAGGGTATTTAACAAACTCTTTCAGTTCAGAGGTTATCTGAGAAAACAGAGACCTATTATCCAATTGAGAATTACAACCATAAATATTACAAATAACAAAGTTAGTGTTATCTTGTTTAAGCGATAAAATAATCCATCTACCTTCGTCAGATGACCTTACCCCAAGTATTTGCCCTTTAAATTTGTGCAAGAGAACTGAAACTCCAGCAGAGTGGTTAGAGCTGTGACTACAATAAATAGTAGTACCCCAATGATTTTTCCACAACTTTACATCCATTTCACATGAGTGTGTTTCCTGAAGGAGGATTATATCAGATTCACTGCTCTTACAGAACAAAAAAAACTGCTTTCCTTTTTACAGCATCACGTAAACCCCTTATGTTTAAAGAAACAAAAGAAAGCGAATTAAACTTAAATTCCATTAAACACCAAAAAAAGATCTAATACGTCTTAAATCTGAACAGACAAAATTCTAAATTGAGATAATCCGAACATAAACCGAACATAATCCTCGAGCACACAATTAAATAATATATACTTCACAACCTTGCATGTTACTCTAATGCAGGTACACAAAAAGAACTGAATGTCAGTTTAAATACAGAACATCATTAACTGTGACATACACTCCAGCATTTAACTTTGTGAGTTCAACAGGACGAACCAAAAGTGATTCATAATTGCTTACTTTTTTCCACCTGTGGAGTAAGAGCAGACAATAGTCAGTTAGACCTCCCTCAAGTGTAGGTCTATCACAAAGTCATGTCATCAAAGCCATGATAAATGTCCACATAGATAATATGGTTAAGAACCATTAACATTAACCATGGGACGAGTCTATCTCACATCAATGTAACTGAATCTTTTCCCGTCAATTAATGCGAAGGATCCGCAAAAGGACGCTTTTTTGCCCTCATCTCTGGGTTTTTTTAACAAGGGGCCAAAGTTTCTCTCTGACGATCCTATCTTCTGGTGAAAGTGCTTCGGTGTGGCGTAACTTGTCGCAACGATGGAGTGCAAACAAAATGATGATGGACCTGTGGGAACCATCCCCTCTTTTCGGGCCAAGACGATGTGCAATGTCAACGTCAATTTTAATGTCCATTTCCAGGTGTAACGCTTGCTTTCTCCAATTTCAGCCTTCAGGGTTTTATTTGTGTTTTGGAGCTCCTGAATCTCTGTGGCCACAATTTAAGGGACTCCTTATGCGTTGCTACCTCAGTAACAAGCTGAGTAAACAGAGACGACAAAGTCTCAATCTGCTTAGCCGCTGATCCAATCGTTATTTCAATTGCTGAAATTTTCTGGAACATCTGGTTGTATTTTCCAGAGAGCTCACGAATTGAGGAGTCGTTTTCATTTTCTTTGGCGCAGGTTTTAAGGGAGTTTCAGGTAGAGAATCGGAAAAAGATCATTCATATCTGGGTGTGAGTCAAACCAGTTGTTAAGATCCTCAGCATTTTCTGATGAACTCAAATCCACGAAGGAGACGAAGCTAACGCTCACGTCAGTGCTTTTAACAGGCTCCATAGATGACACTTGTGTTATCTCGCTGGAAATCTGTCTAACTTTCTTTCTGCCCATAGATAGATCAGCGCAAGGTGAGTAATGAGAGTAGAAAACTCACTTACACATTTATATACAGAAATGATCTGTTATCACGGTTATATAATCGTCCTATTTCAAATTTCCTGATGACACCTCCAAAAACGCGTCCACCTGTCACGCCGCCATCTTGGCCTCAGCTGAACCATAACTGGAACTATGGACTCGCGCTGATGATGTAACATACAGGTAGGCACGCCTACAGCGGGTTATGATTGGTCGATCGATAGGCTCAAATCTGATTGGCTAAAGAGTACGAGTGACCTGCATGGGAGGAGTTCGCTGCCAGGAAAGTCTCAAAAACACACTCAAGTCTAAAAAATACACAATACGCAAAAAAGTCTATTCACACACTCACAGTCCATGATACACTCGTGAATTTTAAACATTCAAAATTTTTGTACACAGTTGTACATCTGTGAATTGTGTTTTGCAATGTGAAATGTATTTTATGAATTTATATTCTTATTTTGTGCACGTAAATTGGTTTTTGTGAATATATATTTTTTGTGCACATGAATTGGGTCTCATGCATGTGAACTGGGACACGCATGTGTGCATCGTGTCTTTTGCGTAAATTATTAATGAGTCTAATCTGCTTCCATAGTGTACACACACTGCCAACACACATTTATGTTCAAACAACATGTAAAAGTGAACTTTGTATCCGATGACCCCTTTAAAAATTCACATGGGCTTTAATCAGATTCAGTCAGATGGTCAGTTTTCATCCCGACGACTGGATCAACTTACCCCTAACCTGGGGCAAGTTGAGCCACGGGAACATTTTTTTATAAGAAGCCATAATTTTAGAACCCTTTGTCGTTGATACATTCTGATCATTTAAAATGACAGGAAACATCCTGAAATGACTTTAGATACTTTTATTTAGTGTACTTCTACCTCATTTTCCCTTATCTTGAGGAGCACACTATCCCCTACCTATATGTAGAAATCACTGCAGTTTCCATCTGAAATGAGCATGAACTTTTATTCCTTTTCACACAAAGCATTTACAGGTACAGAGATTTGATTAATAAAGCCTAATTTTCACACAGTTAGACAGTCTTACAGATCCAAAACAGGAATGATGTTTTTGTGGGTGGAGCCTATCTGGTGACACAGAATGACCGTTTTCAAGTGGCAGTCTATGGAGCCATGGAATAAAAGAATAAGGTAAATTTGATTTCATATTTCAAAATTCTGACCTTATTCTTGCAATTCCAAGATTATATCTAATAAAGAAAAACAACTCATCATTCTCTCTTTTCCCCTCGGCTCAGAATAGGAGTTTATATCCCACGCTTCTGTTTTTTTTCCCCTCAGAATTAACAAACGTACTATTTCTGAGTTAAATCGAGTTATAAAGTCTGAATTGCAAGAAAAAAAGTCAGAATTGTGAGATAAAATACACAAATATTATGTAAAAATGTTAGTAGTAATACGTTTAAATAATATTTCACGCTGTAACTATAGGGCTGATACAATACATTCCCTATGAACAGCATATGTGAATATTATGTAGACCTATTGTTTAAATCAATTTATGCTTTAAAAATGATCTTTTTCATCCATAGTATGTACGTTTAAACGTATGCCTTTAGCTTCAAATGGCATTCAAAATTATTTGCATTTGACATCAAAAGGCATTTTACCCGTTTACCTCCACTTGTTACCAGTGTTTTTCTGCAACCACTATGCTCGCACAGCTGCAAGTGACATAACTGTGACGTCTACTCGAAACATGCGAAGGTTGGCTACGGTGTTGCACATAGAGGCACTTATTTTCATGAGCATAATTTACTCTCTTTCATGTCTTCTCAAACCTTAATGATCCTCTTTTTCTCACAAAAAAGGGGTTATTTATAGCTGTATATAGGCTACATACAATGAAAGTGAACGGTGACCACAGCTGTCAGGCAAGATTTGACTTACATGACTTACATTTCGGTTTTTCACACAAACTATCGTGAGGCTTGAGATACAGCGCACAAGTTCAGACTTCTTTTCTGCCACTTTTGAGGTTCTTTTTTTCTGTTTTGGAGCTTGATAGACCCTACTCCCCATCTAATTTCAGTTTCAGTTTTTTTTGTGTAGCTGTAGGCAACTGTGGCAGAGAAGAACTCTTTAGGAGGTTTAAGCAGAGAGGAAGAGACCTTAGGAGGAGGCAAAACTCATCTGGGGAAGCCTTCCCTCCTCAGGCTGACACTAGATGTGTTAACTGAAATCATTTAACAACATTTTATGAATACTGACAGAAAATTCCATATTTCCCTTAATTTAGGCAACTAACAAAAAGAAGTTGGTGTCTTTTCCTTAACAGCAACAACAACAACAACAACAATAAAATACATTATAAGGGATTAGAAGTGATGAAAAGAGGAAGGAAAGCTTTAGAGCAAAAAAAAAAAAAAAACATACACACACATGCACGCACTTTCTTAACTAAATGTGGTATTGCATACTTACACTGCAACATGTGTGTGTGGATACAGATTCAATGGATACAGGTTCAGAAGGTGAGCATAATTGGATTAATTTTTGTAAAAAATGAATTATTCCTTTCGATTCATGCCATTATCTGATTGCGACATTGCAAACAGATGCCTTTATTTTACATGTATCTAAGCAACACCAAGGCTTATGCATCAGACAAGCTATAGATTGGAGAACTGAAATTCCCTCCAGGTAACTGTTTGAATAAACATTAGAAGTTCATTATATGATTCAGAATAAATTAATGAACTTGCTTTATCAGAAGAGCTTGCATAATGTTAAAGGCAGCAGAGGAGGAGGTCAAGTTCTCTTCTATCATCCCACACATCTGAAAAAGTTATGGCACTAGGCACTGCTCAGTGCACTCGGGTTTTGACAATGCTCTAATGCATTTAAATTAAATGTGTGAAATGTGCCTTTTAATTGAAGAACAAGGTTAAGGTCATGTACAAGAACATAAAAATTCAGGGTTTAAACCATATACTTTTTTTGCAAGCATTATATAAGAAAACATATATTGCAAAACATCTTAGAGTTAAAGGGAAAAGTTTTATTCTATTGTAATTCTTTTAACATTTACTCACCCTTGTGTCATTCTAAACCTGAAAGACTTTTTTTTTTTGCTTTTTTGGGGTGGGAAAGTGTTTATTTGTCCATATACACTTGTGGTCAGTGCATTATGTGTGTTGTTTTAGACCTTTGACCTTCATTATATGGGCAGTGAAAAACTTTTTTTCTTAACAGTTCCAACATTCTAAAATAAATGTTATATTACAGTTCTGCAGAAGACAGTTCCCCCCAGGGAAATATTTCATCCTAAAAGTAAAATTCTTATAAACTCAAAATAAATGACCAAAAGTGGAAATATGTCCCTGAAGACAAATAATTGTGCTTATATAAAGCTAATCACGAATTCACGGCATGAGAAATGGTGTATGAGCCAGTCCATCTTCCATCAGTGATAAATTACAGTCTGCCAGAGTTTCTCTTACAGGTGTCTGAAAAGCAATTATTTCACAGGAAGCTGCTGCTCCATGTTTAAAAACAAACAACTTTAGTTTTCCAATTCAGTGGTCTCAGGGTGTACAACTAAAAAAAAGAAAAAAGTACATTTTACAGAATACGGGTGATCTATAGAGGATTTCCAGTAAACTAGTTACCGGCCTAAAATGCGCCCTCACACTGAATTATTCAGTATACACTACAAGGACAAACTTATATTGAGTGATCTGTTTTTCTGTGTTCTGACAGGTTGTTTACAATCCATGAAAAGATCAAGTGCAAAGGCCAGTGTTTCAGAGTCTCTGAAACTTTGAGAACAATAGATCACATTGGCCGCAACTGACAAACCTTGCCATTTTCTCATGAGGAAGGGTTGAGAGAACTTTGCACTATGTTTATTAAACACTTGGTTTGGAGGGTTTACAAGACAAACTAGTTGGGAATTTAGTCATAATCAGGCAGTTACTAAAGTAGACAAATTATAAATGCAAAGATAATTAGTCCATCTACACTTTGAGGATGCTAGTGTTTTGTTGCACTTATTTTGTTTTCTACACAGCTTCAAGCTAGTCAATTTCTTGTTGTTTTCCATGAAGGCTGAACTGTAATGACAGACTATGCACGTATGCATCATGTTGCAGGGGCTTTAGTACACAAGCTCATTAATGCCTCAATGTAATATTTATTGTTTTTCTAATAGCTTTAGCAAAACAGTGTCAGTCTTTGAACACTGTGGGTTTAGAACATTTTCCCTAATAATTTCAATCCACAGGGGCCAATGCTTGCTTTGAATACAGCCATTAGTATATTTTTTTCTATTATTCTTACTGTTTTTTTTTTTGCAGTTGTTTGCCAAATTTAAAGCATATTCACGTTCTGTTTTCTCTTATGCGCTCACCCAAAAATGATTCAGTTTGCTACAAATAATGCTTTGATTTGATTTCTATTAACCCTTTCACTCATAATGATATTAAACAAAATCAGAGCTTGTTATGATCATTACATTCTTTTGTGTTCTGTCCATTGTTATAGCAGTTCTGACAGAGGTTTAATTAACTGCCCTTATGCAATGATTTGAGACTTACTGAAGTTGTTTCCTCTTATAAATTAGATTCTTTTCATGAATTAATTCATACTGAACTGAAGAAGCGAATGAATACACGTGTACAAGGTTCAATTATATTTGACTGAATCTGACTCAAGAATATAACAATATAAATGGGTATAACTCAAGTATATCCACAAGTTTCCTACGCCCCATGAGGCCTTGCATCAAAAGTGGGAGCGTCTTCCGGTTCAAAGTAAACAAACACGACGTGACACTTTTTCATTCAACAGTTGACATGAGTGACGGGCAAATGAAGCCTCGTGAAACACCGAAACATTCCTATGACTGTTTCGGGAAAAGATTAAAAGCTTAGAGAGTGTCGGAAACAGCGCGATCTGGTGGTTAGTAAAAAATAAAGCAGCCAAAAGCACGTGAAGCTTCGTACGTCGGAAGAAGCATTCACCACAATTTCCATAGATTTATTCATGTTATATGCACAAATAAAAACCTAACCGTGTGTGTGTGTGTGTGTTTGTTGAATTTGTGACTCTGATAAATTAATTTACCCATTAAACAGTGCCATTAAATGCCAGTACAAATATCAATATGATGAAAGAATATTGTACACATATATTAATTGCGTACGGCGAATATTTAATTTTCCTGAAATAATTTGTATTCTTTATATTACTTGTATGACTAAGTATTTAAAAATGTAATTATTAAATAAGTCACAATGAAAATGTACTCCAAAGTAAGATCTGGGGGTTGAACATTAGGACACGCAAAGTGAATCGCGCACATGACTGGACAGAAAGTGAGGCTTCTATGAAAGGGATTTCTACGTTAACAAGCCTCGAATCGGGGCTTCATCTGGCATGCGCTTTAACACAAGCTCTGATGTCTCGGATGAAATGTCATTTCACTAGGTAACAGTCATT
Organism: Labeo calbasu; assembly: GCA_019740295.1. Classification (NCBI taxonomy): domain Eukaryota; kingdom Metazoa; phylum Chordata; class Actinopteri; order Cypriniformes; family Cyprinidae; genus Labeo; species Labeo calbasu. The sequence continues at coordinate 23,146 of JAHKKF010533508.1, forward strand.
CAAGATTTAGTGATCCAAACTTGCTAACAATGTAGGAACACAAATTCGAACAGCATATGTTGTCTCTAAGAACCGTAATGACATCTCTCATAAAGGTGTGCATGTTTACAAAGTAAACAATGGTCTAAAATACACTTAGCATATTCACTAATTAGCACACAAAATACCATTGGAATACTACGTCCGCCGCCTCACCGGAAGTTGTACCCATGTACTTTTTTACAGTAGCGCCCCCAGGAAACTTGTGGATAGGACTTGGCTTGTGAATTCAAGGAGGATCCAAGCTGTCAGTTTAACATGTCAGTGATGGGGGATGTGGGTCTTGGCCAACCTAGTTTCCGTCCCAGAGGCCATGTCTGTTTGAAGCCTAAAGAGCCATATGCTTGGAGAGTGCAAACAAACCATCGGCGTAGCTCAGGCTAACTGGGAAATATGGCATGCAGCTCACTTATCATAGGAAACTCTCAGTATAGTGATACAGACAGGGTAATTTGTGGAATGTGGAATGAGTCCTTAATAATACCTGAAATGATGCAGCTAAGAGCAGTGCCATAGAATGCAATCTCTCTTAAGCTCCACTCACACCATCAGAAAACACACACACACGTACATTATGAGCAATATCACACAGGTAGCCATGCGATATGGCTGTATATCGGCATGGCTACGATTGAGACCAAGTGCCGATATGTGTAATGAATGTGTAAATACATAGTGTAAGAAACAACAACGGAGTGTCTTTAAAAACCCTCTTTTTTTGCAAACTACTTCCTTCCACCACAGATTCAATTCTAAGTTTGACAGTATAACAGCTGAGCCCAAGCCTCCATTACTATTCAAAAATGTCACTTTAGAACTAGTAATGGAGGAATGTTGAGTTGTTTCAAAGAAAGCTTATTGTATTACTGTATTAAAAGCTCACTGTATTATGTAGAGTATTATGAGAGAGAGATGGACTGAGCAAATGTGATTGCCTGCATCTGATAGAGCATTCACTCTTCAGCTCATTCTCATACTCACAATAAAACATTCATTTGAATGTCCACTGAGGAAAGTGATAGGCTCTTTGTCGTAAAAAAAAAAGTTGTTTTAACTTAAAAAAGTGTTTGTGTTGCCTTAACATTTATACTTTCAATATAAAAGTCTCTACTGCTGACTCACTCATAAAAACTTCACACTATCACTAACACACACACACACACACTGTTTCCCAATACTAAATACTATTATTAAATACTATGATTATTTATACTATAAAATATTATTTAATGAATAATAATATTTAATAAGCAACAACAGCCATCATAAAAGTTGCTAGGCAATTCAGTCAAATGACTGAACAGACAAATGCAACGCTTTGATATACAGTATTAAATGTACATGTAATATAATGCGATGAGATTTTGCCCTTAGCCAAAACTGTTTGCTCTGGAACAAATAATAGATTAATGAGATCAAAGACTGCCCATTAGATTTAACCAAAACAAATTATATCTCATGTTTAACCACTACAGAGACATCAGAGCCAGCAGCAAAGTTTTGAAGATCTGGCCAAGGTGAGGCTGCTCTTGATGGGTTCAATGGCCGTTGATGCCCTGGAGCTAACATCTCTGAAAACATCGAAGCAAATTTTCCAACAGACGTTATCTTTATTAACAAACCGCATATTTAAATCCACATATTATTGCACTCTTCTTAGAAAGAATTATACAACAGTTCTTTCTGGTCCTTGAATCTGATTGGCTGATAAAAGTGTGATATTAGAATCCAACAGTCGGTTCACCGTTTGTAGCACTGTGCTGATGCCCAAATCACTATAATTTTAAAAATAATACTGTTTTATGTCACGGAATGTAGTTTAAAGACTTTTTTAGGTGAGAATGTACTTGTTTGGATTTTAAATATGCAGTTTGTTAATAAAGATAATGTCTATTTGAAAATTTGCTTCGACTTCAGAGTGATCTCTAGGGCATCAGCGGCCATTCAGTGCTTATGAACCCACAGAGAGCAGCCTCATCTCAACAAGAGACTGTTTTTACGAGTCAGCATCAAAGACTTTTAAGTTGAAAAAGTCTAAGGGGTTATTTTACTTTTAACAACAGCTTGTAAGACGCAACCAACAAATGCATTGAGCAGCGCTGTCATCGAAAATCACCTTTAACAGTTGAAAGGATAGTATGACAAAGAGCCTATCGCTTTCCTTAGTGGACATTTAAACTAATGTTTTATTGTGAATATGAGATTGAGCTGTATCAGATGCAGGTAATCATGCTCGCTTAGATCTCTCTCTCATAATACTCTAGTCCACATAATACAGTCAGCTTTTAGTACAGTAATACAATAATCTGTTAATGAAGGAACTCAACATTCCTTAATTACTAGTTCTAAATGATGTTTGTGAATTAGTAACAGAGGCTTGGGCTCAGCTGTTAAACTGTCAAACTTTGATTTGAATCCATGGTGAAAGGAAGTAGTTCTGCACAAAAGTGGGATTTTAAAGACACTTTGTTGTTGTTTCTTATGTATTTACACACTTGTGCCATGAAACTGTTGTATAAATGCAATATCACACTAGTATCACACTCGGCCATATAGTCAAATCACAGCCGTGCTGGTATACAGCCATCTCACAAATACAAGTGTGATATTGCTCATGTATATTTATATATATATATAATATATATATTGGAAATAGGAATGTAATTTGACTCAAGTCTGCTTTCTCCTTTCTACATAGTTTCACAGATATTTAATTCCTACGCTTTGCAAACTACTACCTACACTAACAACAGAATCAGTAAACACAACTAAATCTAGACTTCCAGGCTTAGAGCTCCAGAGATGTTCTGATACCACCAGTATTTCAACCAGATGTAGTGAACAACAAGGTATCAGTCTCCTGAGGCACAAAAAAGTCATCTATCACTAACATGGTAACCAGTCTCTCTCTCTCTTTCTCTCTCTCTTTAATATATATATATATATATCTATCTACAGTACATCTAAGAAAAAGTAGAGTCTTCAGAGTCACTTCAGTTAAGGAGAGTCAAAAACATGGTACAGAAAAGCAACTCGACACCAGGAGCCCCCTGCTGAATTTAATCTGAAAACCTACAGAACACAGCAAGGGTTGTGAATCTGGTACAATGTCGTCTTGATGGTGAGATGGTACAGGAAAGACACTTCAAAGACTCTTCACAAGTAATGACAGAGGCGAAACCTAGTTAACAGAATCCAATAAGGTCCCGATCATTTTGCCTTGACGGAGATGACAGATACTCCCATTGAGTATCGGAGATGGCTGAAACCAATGGCTGAAAAAAAAAACAATTTAGTGTAGTATACAGTAGAGTCATCTCAGCACTCAAAATAAACAGGTAATGCATTCAAAGAGCCTGAAAGCAACATGATTTTTATTCATCAAAGCCAACTGTAAGCTTCTCAAGACAATAGTAACAACATTTCCGTTCATAATTTTCTTTTCAGAAACCAAAAACCTGATTTCCCTTGCAGAAATCAAGTTTCAGAACCTTCAAAGTTCTATTTTTTCCTGTCATCGTTGCCTTTATTTTGGATCTCCATCTTTTCCTTTGAATTGCATCATCGTGAAGAAGAATCAGAAGTATGCTGTCCTTGCATGTAACCATGAACTTCAGTCAGCCAAGCATAAGTTGATCTCAGAAACCCCAAAGGCTTGGAGAGAAGCAATCTCACAATTGTAGTCATGGTTACGGAGACCAAAATCAGACTGTATCCTACACTAATCTGGTTCACAATGGTCATGACATTACAATAAAATTAGGCTCTCAACATTGAGTTAAAAGTCTAAATGTATAGCAAAAATACAGATATAAGGCAATCCCAAATCGCGAAGCTATGGACAAAATCAGCGTCACAATACAGTTTTAAATGGCTGTAGGTCAGGAACATGCTTTTTACTGGTAACCATGACAACAAATACCATCCAGGCATGACCACAGGATGAATTTATAGCAAACTATAAACCCTCATGCGCAATGGTTTTCAAGGAAGAGAATAAGAAGCCTTTGGCAAATCAGTCCTCTCTTGCTTCGGGCGTCCACAAAAGTGTTACATTTACAAGACAAATGGCAATCTATTTTGCATCGGAAAGTCCTACAAAGAACTTTTTTGCATCTTAGATGTCCCTTGCGATATGAGCACAGAATAAAATATAGTGAGGGACAAAATAAACATCTTTTTTATCTCACTGTATGCCTGTAAATCTTTCAGACTGGTTAGATTTTGAGACTCTTTACTCTGTGCTGCAATCAAGAGTATCAGGCCACATCGATCAATCTAATAGTGAAATGAGAATTTCTTCACAAATACACTGAGGCTGAACAGGTGCCATTTACCATCCACATACTGTGAACCGGTCAGCTTGTTTTTGCTTGACAAAATGCATGACTTCTATTTGCAGTCAAAACAGGTAATAAAAAAAACCTGTAAAATACCGGAAAAAGAAAGATATCAGGGTGCAAGGTTTAATGTGGGCCATGATAAATGAGACCTAAGCTTTCAATTTCAGCTGTGGCAGTTGATTAAACCTTTTTTGTGGAATCTGCTTTCGGTCATTCATCCCTGTCTGTGATGCAGTGCTGCCTCACAAATTAAACAGAACCCAATGTATTCAACTAGACACATTATAGTAAAAAAGTGTTGGAAAAGCTGTTACCCCTAGGATCTATTTCTAACCCCTAAAATTGACTTCTTGATGTAATCTAACGCACTTTCACACGTTCAGTCATATTAACTAATATTTTTGTCTTACTGTAAATATTGTCCCAACATGAAGAGCACTTTCAGCTTACTAGACAAAACATTTCGGCATGCGCTCTAGTGTAACCTCTCATATCATTGTTAAGCTTTAATGAAAGCTTAATGCATTTTTATTTTACAAACTATATAATGATTTAACCAAACCATGTGAGAAAGGAAATGCTTAATTGATTTTCAGCATGTCAGGCATATTAACTGGTTAATTGCTACAAGAATAAAGTGGTTAGACGACAGATCAATATGTCTGAGATGAAAACATGTTCTCATACCTCCCCCATTTTAATTATGTGGTAATATGATCACAAATTAGTGTTTCATGTTTACATTCATAAAAATGAAAAAAGCTCATTTTTGCATCATTCTCATCTAGTCTTCTTCCAAATAATAAACCAATCCATATGGTGGATTTGGCATGGGTGTCTGAAACATTTTAGACTCAGAAAACCCATAAGTCAAAAGCACTTCCTCTGTAATTCAGAACACACAGAGGACTTCTGTTCTAATTAGGAGGCCATCAATAAAGAAACAGAAACTGCTACTTAGACCTTACTCATGGGGTCTTGAGTGACCTTACCTGACCACAAACATCTAACTTTTCCTGAAGCAAGTACACATTTTGCTTGTTGGCCACACAGTTTGAAAAACGAAACTGGCAGGAGCTATGAGTTTTTGTAATACAGCACCAGTTAAAGGGCATCTTTATATTGATCAAGGAATTGTTCTGTACATTTCATTACACCATTCTCTTAGTAGTATTGCTGTATATTTCACTATGTTTACACATTTCTCTTCTTTTGTCATTTCAGAATTACACTGGCTTTACAGATTTTCAAAGTGTAAAGTGCGCCCCCTCAGTGGGGCCATGGGCAAAGCTTGTTGGGAGGCACGGGGCAAGGATATCTGGACCTGAACAAAAAATAGTCAGATGAAGATGTTGATGCGTGCTTGATGACAATCTCATGAAGGTAATATGCAGAATTCACCCATTGTTGTGGCTTAGTGTTGTACATTTATGTTAGGAGGAGGACTATTTACATACAAATGTTATTTAATTTACATTTAACAAAATTCTAGAACATGGATTTTAAAACATAAACTGTGCAGTGAAAATTGTGCCGATTTAAAGGGATAGTTTAACCAAAAATGAAAATTCTGTCATTAATGACTCACCCTCATATTGTTCCAAACTTGTAAGACCTTCGTTCATCTTTTAACACAAATTAAGAAATTTTATAAGATCCCAAGAGCTTTCTAACCCTCCATAGACAGCAACGCAACTGACACGATCAAGGCCCAGAAAGGTAGTGAGGACATCGATAAAATAGTCCATGTGACATCAGTGGTTCAACCATAATTTTATGAAGCTTCTTGTGTGCACAGAAAACAAAAACAATGACTTTATTCAACAGTTTCTTCTCTTCTGTGCGCCATGGAATGACAGAGGAATCACTGATGTCACATGGTCTATTACGTCCTTACCTACTTTGGGCTTTGAACGTGGTAGTTGCGTTGCTGTCTATGCAGGGTCAGAAAGCTCTCTGATATCATCAATAATATCTTAATTTGTGTTCTGAAGATGAACAAAGGTCTTACGGA